>JAQIVZ010000288.1:0-81666 GCA_034700945.1 Arrhopalites spinosus
GAAAAGATCCAACTGACTTCTTCCTAGAACCTCATCTCCTTTATTTTCAGAAAACTGACCTTCCTTAAATTGTGTTAGATTCATTGGGTTGATCCACTCTTTCACTTCTGCGTCCAATTCTTTTGCCACCAAGAAAGCTGTAGCTGTCTTCCCACTACCACTAGGCCCCGTCAATAAACACATTTTCGTCTGTAAATAGTTAAAAGATACAATTTTTATGGTATAATTTTTTAAAATAAAATATGATGTAAGTAGTCTAATTTATAAAATTTTTGTACCTGAAAAGAGACTGAATTGAGTGCTTTTTCCATCCATGCTTTGATATCACTAACTTTCCTCTTGTGAACAAACAATTCATCAAGATTCTGGGGAAGATTACGCTCAACCCACGGAAGACATTCTTTACCACTAGTTGCGGCATTGGCATAGTCTAGCTTTAATTGAGTTTCGGCCCGAGCAAGAGCTTTTAATCTCTTTAGATGAGATACTTTTCCTCTTGTAGTAGTTGAAGGCACTGTATTTGTTGATTGACGAACAACTTGAGCTGTTAGAGTGGACGTGGTCAAAATTCCCTTTGCGTCTGAAGTGATTCTACTCCTTTTATTATCACTCCCTTCGTTTGGAACACCTGATGTTTCGCATCGTTGTCGGCCAAATGTGCCCTTTTTCATTGTCAGTTTAGCTATGGTGCTTCACTAACTATAATTTGTTAACTACATAACTAAATAATAAATAACAGCAAAAATAAAATATCCGTTTTTTTTTTACTTTTTTTCGGGAAAATTTGCCGCCTAAGTACAAAGTAATCAAGGATTTCCATGATTTCCGTCTTCATGTGTTCAAAGAAGTTTGACGTGGAAGTGCAGAAAATCGGAAAAATTTTTGTCTCAATTAAGATGTAAAATAAAGTTTGTCAGACATAATTGAAATTAAGGTAATGTAGCAACGTGTGAATTTTGTGGTTTAGTTAGTGTCTGCCTTGATTACACGTCGATATAAACTTTAAACAAGTCGGATTAATGGGTACGAGAAATTATCGTGGACACAATTACAAAATGTCATCAAATCCAGGTCTGTATCTATTTATAATAATTCTCTTTTTATTCATTTACAAAATTGTTGATATTATCAACAATTAATACCTACTCCTCATATTATGAGGAGTAGGATTTCTGTGAACGGCATGATTTTTAACGACATTTAATTGGTTGAACACAATTGAAATCATATTTTTGTTTTTGTTGTCAAACAGATGAAGATCATATGGACCATCTCAATCATTCAATGGCCGAGTCGTTGTCCATGAAGCTTGGACAACTAAAAAGTGTAAGTGTCGTTATAAGATGACTGTAGAATCCGATATGATTTTCCACTTCATAATTTATTATTCTAATATTATTTGTAATTAAATGTTCCTTTAATTTATCACAGTTGGCTATCGATTTGGATGGAGAAGCCCGTGATCACATACCCCTGCTCGAAAATGTAGGAGATGATGTTGACAGTACATCACATCGAATGGGAGGATCATCGGGACGTCTCAGTATGTATTAAGACGACAAGTTTATATTATTTCTGCAGTAGTTTCATGTTTAAAAGAAACTGAAAACACCGTGGCTTTTTTATGTACTTATACATTGAATGTGTGTTTGTTTCTTGTTTTTAGGAAATATGAATAGAAATCGGGGTCTAGCAGGACGAAAGCTAACTTGTTGTGTGGGGGTCAGTGTCACCGTCTTCCTATTTATTGTGTATTACTTCCTTTTTCGGGCCACCTCAAGTTGAAACCAAAGGACAAGGTGATTTCTAACTACGTATACACCATCTCGAGTTCCAAACTATTCGCATCTATCTACAGTTAATAATCATGCTATTTATTTTGATATGAAATAAAATAAATGAATCATAATGTATGATCATTTATTTATTGTAAAATGATAAAGTTCCGCTAACAATGTATGAACTTGAATGAATTACGAAGAGAGCTAAAATACATATTGATCGTCTAACCAACTATCAAGTGGATTACAAATTATAATCGAGCAGTGAATTGAGTATTAATATGTGATTAATAGACTATGCCGACAGTGGAAACAATTTTTCATTAGTACAGGGAGTTCTTTGAGCCACATGTACACGGATATTTTTGAAAAGTTGTCTTATGCATAAAATTACTTGTAGAGTAGGAGGCAGGATATGCTAAATTTTAAATTATGTATAGGTCATCACAACTATACAGATATGACATTTAAATCTATATATCGAAATGGAATGGTATGATCTGTTTTTTTTGCACATTGTGTGCCATCATATGCAAGTTCTTTTCAAAAAATTAGTAGTATTTGATACGGTGCTGCGATAGTTTGAATGAGTAAGTGTACCTTTAAATTGAAATCCTCCTTTGTTCATATTTTTACATAATAAATTAATACAATCTGTAACATAAATAAATACAATAAATATAATATAAATACTTAGGTATTAGGTATACATGTGCTATATAAAATAATAGGTCAAGTTATAAATACTAGCAACTATGAATAAAATGTACTGAATTATTGTGATTTTGAACAATTTCTAACATCTAGTGTGGATTTCTTTTTTGACTGAAATAAATGATGAAGAAATAAAGAAATTAATGTAAGAGTTAGTAAAGCTGTAGTTGACAAGTTGCTATCACCGAGAAGGACCCGATCTCTAGACACATTTGTTGATATTGTGGAGGTTGAGAACCAACTATGAAGGTGGCCAACAGTAAAGCACAGAGGAGCTCCAATCATATTTACCCCGTACCCAATCCAATTAAATTCATCAGAGTAGCCCATCATATACTTCATTTGCTTTGCCCAAGGTACAGCAAATTTGGAGACCAAGTCAGTGACTTGTTTTGATTTACGCATCTTTTCTACCAAGGGATTAGCTAGGATTTGATATCCCTGCAAGATAATGATTAGCATTGTTTTATATAGAAATCTTTATCAACAGATTAGTGGATTTTTATTTTTGTACTCTCAATTCAATGAGACTCACCTTAAGTGTCATGGGTGATTGTTGTTGAATTTGTCGTCCAAATTCTGCATCAGCAAGGAATGTGTCCATATCCAAGTAGCCCTGTTTGAATAACTCAGTGCAAATGACTGTAGTCTCTGAGAATGCTCGTCCTAGTAAAGCACCACAAGAACCGAAAACGCCGACAAAACAAGGTCCAGTACAGGCAGGAGGTAGTGTGCCCAAAGGAAGTCGTCCAAGGACGAGGACACACATTGAACAACCTGTGGCTGCTCCTACACATGAACCCACAAACGGTTTGGCCGCTTTGAGGACTTGACGTAGTTCGGGTAATTTTTGAGCTGGTGTGGTCGGGGGTGCTGGTGTTGTAGGCTCATCAGTTTGAATTGGAGCGTCAAATCGTCTACCAAAAAGAATTAAAACTTTAATTAGTATTATAATGGACAACGCGTTGTTTTTCTACTCCATGAGCCTGTATAAATTAAATATTATCTTACGAGGTGAGTGTTGCCATTGTAGCGTCCATTGGAGCTTGGTAATATCCTGAAGCTGGTGCATTAGCTGGTGGAACGTAAAACATATTGTTTAGAGAATCATCTCTAGCATTGACACGGGGATCATTAGACTGGAAATAGTTGGAACTTTGACGGCCAAAATCAGGATAGGCCTTGTAGCTACTGTAGGAATTAGGAGCAGATCTTTTTTCTCTCAATCTTAAATGAGAACGGAAACATTTGACAGGGTCATTGAATCTACTAGACGGTGTGCAGGCAATCTTTAATGTAGTCTCACTCTCATTTTGACCATGTTGACACATAAACGTAATACCATAACCATGTTGATTGGGTATCAACAGATGAAGTGGGAGATTCCTCTTAGTGAATGAGTAAGTGTGTGGCATTTGATTAAAAGGGTCATGGGTTATAATGTCCATGGAGTGCTCCTGACAGTCTGATGCGTTGCTCGTTTGTGTAGCAAATCTTAGTAACTCATCTTTAGTTAACATTGATGATGTTGCTACCGTATAATCAGTAATTAAATTCTGTCCTTCTATTGTCTCGACTAAATGTAAAACATCTTCTAAAATCCAAGTTGATGGTTGCAATAGAGTTACCAAAGGGGAGATTAATTGTGGGACGGCAGAAACTCCAAAATAAATGCCTTCACGACGGAAACCATTGGCGTCAAAAGTAATTTCTCCAGAGAGTCCTTGCATGGGGAATGAGAGTTCATTTTTGATATGATTTATTCCAATCCACACAGCATCATAAGCCAAAATTGATGAGAGAATTCGGGGACTGGCTCCTGTAATTAAGAAATATAATAGATGAGATTAAATATTTGTTTAGTTTCTTCCAACTAGCTTTGATGAGTAATTTAATGATAAGTTGGTTACATACAAAGTGTATTTATGTGATTTTTGTATTTACGTTTGAAATCTAAATCAATTATGAATGACTGAATAAATGAATTCATTGAGAAAAATTTAGAATTTTAAAAATTGTAATATGGTAGACTAATAGACAATTCTTGCACTTCCAACTTTGTAATGTAAAATAATAGTAAACCAAAGGGTCACAGAAAAAATACACTACTGAATAATAATAAAGTACCACAAAAAAAATTTGACATTCAAAGTTCCTAGTCGCATGAGTATAACAGTTAGACAGACAAAGATACAACCGAGTCATACATGACCGTTATAATCTTCTATGTTATGTATAATTTATACATTTTAATTTAAAATTCAAATTAAATTCAGTGCTAAATTTCTCACTTGTTCTGTCTTAAAAAATACTTACATATTGCATCATCATAAAAAATGCTTTGCAAGACAACTGGCATGCCAGTACATACTCATGGTTGAAAATGATGATATTTTTAAATAAAAATTATAATAAATAGGTAAATGTCATGTTTTGTACTTACCAGCATTATTATCATGTAATTCTCTTAAAGTTTTCCTCCGACTTGGATTATCCCATCCATTAGCCCCAACAAAATGAACAGAATAAATGCCAAAAGTAGCATTATTATTTTTGAAAGTTGTTTCTGAATTGATTGATCCTTTCAATGCCCATTCTTCATGTTCCATTAAATTAGGTGAGAACCATCTCATCTGTAGTAAATTTTGACTCTCATTTGCTGTCTCCATAACAGATTGACTGGCTTTTGTAGCCAACATAATTATACCAGTATTTATGTCAGCATTTTTGTCATCATTCAGAACAGCTTTAAGAGCACTACTCTTCTCTCTAGGTGTCACAAAAATGGGTGGACTAAATATTATGGGCTCCATTCGATGTTCTCCAATTGCGATAAAATTTTGTAATAATTCTAATTGGGATGGACTGTCAACATCCAAAATTGGAATTAATGTTTTGACTCGGATTTTCTCAGCACGATTCAACAGAGCTGTGACGAGGGCCATCTCATTCATTTGTAAACTTAGAATGTCAATCGACGTTTTGGGTAGGACATTCTTTTTGACGAGTCGAGGAGAAATTATTTTTAGAACTCGACGGGATTTCATGTGATCATAAATGTGGGTGAATTCAGTCAAAATTTCGGGCTCCAAAAGACTGACCAGGGTACTAGTCCGATTGTTGATCATCCATTGAGCACTCGTGACCAAACTTGAGGTTGTTGATTCTGGATTAATTTTTCCTAAATCTATGTACTGTACTGTATTATCCTCTGCACCATCCGTCAAGTCCCGTAGAGCGATGAAGACAGCAGTTAAAAGTTCCAATTGAAATTCATGATCAATTCCAGAGGAGTCGTAGAGAATGGCTAGTTTTGAGAATTTTTCAATTTTGTTCCCAATAAAATTAAAATTATTTTTATTCTCATTTTGTACATAATTTTTCTTCTCTTGTGACTGTAAAATTCTTGGTTGGGGTGGAGGAATGGATTGTTGTTTATCTTGAACAACTGTTGAAAGTACTGGTAAGGCTATTATTGTTAATAGTCCAATGAGTATAAAATTTGTTTTTATGTGTTTATTCATTTTTTATGTAGTTTAATTATTCACTATTATTGTACTATGAAAATGGAAGCGTCACTTGAAGTTTTGACAGTTATTTTAAGTTCATTTTTTCTATGGATCCATATTTGATAAAATAAGAGATCACTTGAACAGAAAATTGATTTTTTTTACACTTAACTGACTGTCAAATGGATCACTAGTTTTTATCAATGATATCCTGGATTTTGATTTTAAGAGTAAACAAATTAAAACTATGGACGTTCCACGAATAAACAATTCCACGAATCAATCAAACCGACTGAGACCGTTTCCCGAAAATAGTCATCAATTGAGTACAAGTTGTTAACAACTAAAGACGACGGAGAGCACATTAGACATTTCTGTCAAAATTTTGTTGATTACGGGACTGAAGTTGGATAACTGGCTCTACACTTGATTATATAGGTTTTGTGAGACCGCTAGGGAACACATGTATATCTTTTAACTATGGTCAAAATTTTCTATTCCATCTGTGTGTGTACAGTCTATGTATAAATACAGAATATATAGAGAAACATGAATAATGTATACAAAAACATTGACTCTAATTTACGATTAAGATTAGCAAGTTTCTCATCTTTGACTCAATAGTCTCATCCTCATCTATAATGACATGGGCAATTCTTTTGTGCATAACCATGACCATGGTCCTAGTCCAGTCATAGGAGTAAAAAATTTTTTGCTTCACACTCATCCCCCCTCCTCACCCATATTTCCATTGACATGCAATATTCAACACATTAAAAAATCAATAATAATTTTTTATGTGTATATCGTATATCTAGTGCTTACATTAATGACCACCAATACTCTTTTTTTTAAAGAAAATCATTTTCCTCCTTTTGTTCTCTTGATCTACAAAGCCGCTTTGCTCTCTTGTTGAAATGAATCTTATTTATCTTGGAATATATTCAACATGTACATATGCAAATATATAAATAAAGTGACAAAACTGCTTTAAAAATTTTCGAGGGTAGACATTGACATTGAAGAGTAGACAGAAAAGATATACCGTATTACTACTGACTCGACATGTCTCTTTTAATATAACTTTGTTATGAAATGATTAAGTATGAGGAGGATTATATGGCGCCCCAAAAGAAAGTACTCACACTTTGAGTTTTAAAAGCCGATATTAGCTTATAATTTTGTGTACTTTATATGAGAGTGATGGGTCATTGTGTGAAAGGTGTCGACATTTTTTGTGCGTGTGTGTTACTAAGTATGAGTACATATTTGTTTCTAGTAAAAGTCACCTTTACCTTCAAAGGGGACCATTAACTTGCTTGTTGGCATTTGATTTGTAAAATTATAACACCATTAGGATCAGGTCAATGTCATTTTATTGTTCGTACCATACTATATGTAACTAATAATTGTGGAGACAAGAAAGATTTTCTCTTTTAAATTATTATTTGTACTTTTACATGGTTGTAAATCACAATATCGACCCATTTCACATGCTCATGTCATCTCTTTTTTTGACTTGTACAAGTTCATTCATGTTATTTTGAAGATTGTGTAAATATTTTACTTTTTCCTACTTTTTCGCTTTTTTAGAAATTGTCATTTTGGGTCATGACGAACGAATGTGACTTTTTCTTTTGACAACTTGGATTTGTGTTTTTTGTCACAAAATTATTGTTTTACCAGTTCTACCACCTGAATTGTTCTTTATTAAATTATGAACCAAAACTGAAGATACTGAAAAAATGGGTGATGTACTGTACACCGTGAAGCAAGTTATAGTCAGTAAATCATAACTGTTTCAAGATTTATCAGCAAAATGTCATGTTAATTCATTAGTTCAGGACATTTACTTGGTATATATTTGGCTGGACATTTCATGAACGTTCTTGAACTTTGTTTAATGGGCCGAAAATTAATTCGAATTACTTGCAGGTCGCTGTGCAGCGTGAGTACAGATTTATGGTACTCATTATTAATTATGGTACATATTGGTGGTAAATTTAGCAGTAGTAGAGGTTTGATAAGTACCCATCATCTTGGGTCCTTGAACGAATTTGTCTGTATGTACAGTGTAAGGCTCTGTCCCATAGTCTAAGTAAATACAGGTTTACAGTTTCAATTGACATTTGACATTTCATGGCATATGATACGTAACTTGTCAGGATACCCCAATGAAGTAAAAATGGACCAAATAGTTGAGTTATTTTCACATTTTCATACAACAGTAATTTTTGAGATACAGATACTACAGTCTAGATTATGAAGTAGGGCTGACTTGTTTAGAATATTGTAAGCATACATGTATAATATTAATATAATATAACCCATGATTAAATTACAATTGTTACTTATGAACATAGTAAGTATATGAACAAAGTCAAAATGAATATAGTTCATCTTTAAGTTTGAGTTAATAGAAATGTAATGGGAATCTAGAAACCGTTAACAAGCCATTAAACAAAGACAAATACACGGAACTGTAATGGCGAATTTGACTTGAATTTACAATGATTAAAATTAGCAAACGTGTCTCATTCATACTTCATCATCAATACAAAATACAATTTAAGATATATAAAACAAGTAGAAATATTTCACATCTAGTTCAATTCATGAATCATGATAGAATGTTTTATTCTTTCATACTTTTAGGAAAAGAAATAATTAAAGTTAAAAGGCTTTTCTTATTTAAAAGCCTTTTATTTTGTATGGATGAAAATGCAAGCCCTTCTAGATTTCATTGCGGGAACAAGCATAATTTGAACGCAAAAAAAATAAATAAAAATGTGCCTGAAACTTTCCGGCGAAAAGTAATTTTTTGATAATTTTTGTTTTATTTGTCTACAAAATGTTCATTTTAAAGTGTTGACAAGTGTTGTGAATTTTACAAACTCATTACAAAATGAGGTTTAGACTGTTGACACGTTACAAGAGAGTAGGACCCTCCAGGTATTTTATGACCTCTTGTTCTCCCTGGGTCAGACATAAAGTTCAGGAACCTAAAGTTGTCGAGAGTAAAATTCCGTGGTTAGACAAGATAAGGTATAACACCTTTTTAGAAAGATATACATATAGACCAACTTTTGAACAACTTCAGGAGGAATGGAAGGAAAAGAGCTGGAAAATACCTGAAGAGTTGAAGAAAGCAAGTGAAAAATCTGTAGCTGTCGCATTAAAATACATGGATGGAGTGTTTGACGATCTTGTTAAACCAAAGGAAATCAAGAATAAGGATCAACAACTGTTCGATGACATTTATGATGAGAATTATACTAGTAGTGTACAATTCCCGTACAAAATTTACACAGATTATGAAGAAGTGGAGTCGGCAGAAGAGGAGGACATGTCGAGTGGAAATATTAGTAACATTGAGGCAAGACGAGCCGAGAGGAAATTTCAGAGTGATATGAGGGATAAACTTGAAAATGATGATGCTTCCTGGATTCATGACTATGGTGTTCCAGACCCAAATAGTCCTCCTAGTGATGTACCTTGTGGTGGTTGTGGTGCACACTTACATTGTCAAGATGAATCCATACCCGGGTATGGTTGTTATATTATCACTCTCATCATCACTATCATTATTACATTGTACATTTTTCTAAATTTTGTATACATGAATAATTGAATGTTATTATTTTATCAATTCTACAAGGTATATGCCAAGTATGCGGTTCAAACAAATACCTTACCAAGAGTTGCAGGCAGAAATTTGTCAACGTTGTTATTTCCTTAAAGTTCATGACACTGCTCTCAAGTAAGTAAAAGTAAACAAATGATTATGTTATTTACAAAAATTAATATACATGAAAAACAGGAATCTGTAAATGTGAAGTAGGGCTGAATTTCGATAACTCTCTTTTCAAGTAATTTGACAAATTTATCTTGATAATTTATTATTTTGTTTTTAATTTCAGAACTTCTGTCAACCCAAAAGAGTATCCTAAAATTTTAAGCCAGATCAAAAACAAAAGGGCACTAATTTTACTAGTCGTGGACTTGACTGATTTTCCTTGCAGTATTTGGCCGGGTATAGCTGACATTATTGGTACGTGATATACTTGTTAAATATAGTTGTAAATTACAACTTGTAATATTAGTTTTTTGTCACTTTTTAAAGTATAAAATTTGTACAAGATTCTTTTACTCCTTTATTATAATCTTGGAATGGACCTTCAGTATGGTTAAAAATAATGTATAATTATTTTTTATGTAGGGGAAAAACGTCCGGTGATTTTAGTAGGAAATAAAGTTGATTTACTTCCAAAAGACTCAAAAAACTATCTAGACCATGTCAGAAAGTGTTTAAGGCGTACGGCGGAAGATGTGGGACTCAATAGAGTTAAAATAATTGACACTCAACTTATAAGTGCATCTACTGGCTATGGTGTCGAACAATTAATCAGTAGCATGCACAACTTGTGGAAATTGCAAGGTGCAGTACATTTTTTTGTTATTATCATCTGAACTGTTCTGACTGAACTTTATATAAGAAACTCCATCACCGTTCGATCCGTTATGTCATCGACTTTCGATTGACCTTGTTAAAAAAAATTAAAAAAGTGACCCAAGCGACCTGCAGATGCCTTTAAAGTGCCTAATAATATCACTATGATCCAGCGTAGACATCAAACTGTTATATTTTTGGATATGACCCAAAAGGCAAAGTTGTTCAGCATCTTCTCAAATGGGGCTCTGAATTTTTTCAGATTTTTTGAACTACAGGGGTTACCAGGAGAGGTCATTTGGCAAAATGACCTCTGGATGTCACAAAATAGGTCAAAAACTTTTTCGCCTGCATAAAAAATGTTCAGGACATCAAAGTCTATCATACTACAAAGTTTCATAAAAATCGAGCAACGATATCAAAAAGGGCTGTAGGGACGCCAAACCGGAAACAGTCACTTTCAAAAAATCACAATTTCCGTGTTTTTTTTTCAATTTTTGTTATTTGATTTTACCATCATGTTTTTTTCGGCGGACTACAGTAATCAGTTGAAAAAATTGAAATCGGCTGAAAAACAACGAAATGCAGAGGGGATCAAATTGACAAAAACCGGAACTTTGAAAATTCCTCAAATTATTTAAAACTTTTATCAAAACACCGGAAAGCTTGGAATAATTATCTCTAAAAGGAAAAAATACTAGATCATCCAAATCGAAATCGATGACATAACGGGTCGAACGGTCATGGAGTTTCTTAAATGAGATAAAATTTAAATTTAATATTATTATAAACTGATATAAACTGTTAAATATATTATGTAATGAATTTTTTTAGATGATGTTTATATAATGGGTTGTACAAATGTGGGAAAATCAACCCTTTTCAATGTTTTTCTTCAATCCGATTTGTGCAAAGTGAAAGCATTAGATTTAGTTCAAAGGGCAACAGTTTCTGCTTGGCCGGGAACAACACTCAATTTATTAAAGGTTTAATTTACAAAAATAACTTAACCTAATGTAATTGTTATATGTACTTCTACAACTCTTACTATAATAAGTAAATCCACTCTGTAAACTACTGCACAATAATTTAAGACATTTTTTTACAATATAGTTTCCAATACTAAGACCTGATCGTTCGGAAATTCAGGCTCGTAATATTCGATTGAGACAATTGAAAGAATTAGAAGAGGAGGAAAACAAATTAAATGAATTTCAACTTAAGGAAACTAAAAACGCTGCCTATTCAACTTTAATCGGTATTGAGATTGTATTAATATTAGATTTCACTATTTAGTCAATGTTTTCTTTATGTATGTAATAATAATTATAATCCTTTGTCATTCTCTTGATAGGACACGTTGGGCGTTCTCATTTTAAACATAGTACTGAAGAAATGGACATGTATAACTCTAGCAATGATTTGTTTAAAGTCAATCCTCATTCACAAAATTTACCAAAACTCACACAAGTGGGTAAATGGGATCCAAATGATCCTGCATTTGCTCACGGTAAATGGTGTTATGATACCCCTGGAACTGTGAGTGAGAATCAAGTAAGGGTGCTCCTTTATTTCTTTTGTGTATCTTGATGTGTAATGCCGTATTTAAAAAAAATTTGTCCTTGTACTTTGCACGCTCCAATTTTTTGTTTGTCATATATGACTTATTTTTGTAACCAAGTTTATTTTATTTTTTTCTCTTAGATTCTAGATGAGCTTCTACTTCCTGAACTTATGCACATTTTACCAAAAACAATGATACGACCCAGAACATATTACGTAAATCCTGGAACAACTATTTTTGTTGGTGGTCTTGCTCGAATTGACTATGGGGAAGGGACACCAATACGCTACACAGTCTTTAGTTCACTCCGGCTTCCTATTACAGCTGTCCACACAGAGCATGCTGAGGAAGTTTATGAAGGGGTATAACAATAATATTCAATATACATATACTGACATGGAAAATTTTGAATCTAATTAAGTACATATTAATGTTAAATTCATTAGTCATCATCAAGATTATTTTTTTCAGGCATTGGGCACCCCTGTACTTGGTATGCCAGTGGGTGGTAAAGAACGTCTAAAAAAATTTCCAAAATTAGAAGCCTCAAATTTTGAAGTTGAAGGCACTGGACATACTTATAGCTGTTGTGACCTTGTGATTTCTGCAGCAGGTATGCCAAAACATATTTTAAGAGTATTTATAAGTATCTAGTAGTTAGTTAGCTTAGTTAGTAGTTTTTATTTTAGTCATATAGGCAAACGCCTCTTGAGTAGACATTATATGTGTTTTACAATGCAAAGGAGGTTGGCGGGTAAATTATCTAGTATTACCAGTGTACATGTTATGTGTCTACACTGTCTACCCATGAGTGAATGCCACAATATGTAGAACTAGAAGGAATAATGAAAGCTCTTTGTCTTTACAATGAATTGAGCTCATTCCCTAAAACTCTTAATCTTTGTATTGGTGACCTTTAACCTTTAGTACAGGTCTTTGACCTCAGTTCATTTAATGTGGTTGCTCTGAATACTTAGAAATAATGAATGACTGGATATGAATGATGACTTATCGTCATGATAATTAATGAGAAATGTTTTAGGTTGGGTCGCCGTCACAGCTGCAAGAGGTCAAGTTTGTCAACTGAGAGTTCATACACCAAAGGTATGCCTTACTACCGTTTAATATTTATGTGCATGAGACTATTACATTTAAGTCACATAAAAAGGACTCGCTGTGATATTGAAACCATAGTAAATTTTACTCATTTCTTTATATCACTCAAGGGAGCGGGGATCTTTTGTCGTCAGCCAGCACTTCTTCCCTATATGATCAATTTGAAGGGTAAAAGGTTGAAAAAAACTTTAGCCTACGGTAAACATGCTCCCTATGTTTATAACCCTACGTCGTCTAAATTTTAAAGTCAGTAGCTTATTTTTATCAGGTTAAGATTTTTTTTATATACTCTACAAGTTTTTCAGTGGCATTAAAAAATGTACATGTACTTATGTAATCTCTATGATATGCATAAAACGAAAAGCATAAGTAAAGTGGACTCACTAAATATTATTATGATATCAGTTGTGTATTTATATTTCATATCACATCCATCAAGCCAGCCAAGACACACTGACTTTGACATTAAGCATTAAAGTTTTACGGTACAGTCTTTAAAAGAAAACTAGACTAATATATGGAGAGATGATAGAGAACAGAAATACGACCATCTGTCAATTTCTTCATTTTTTTTCTTTTCTCCTCCCAATACTATTGACACATGTATCACTGTACTTAGATCTTTATATATATATGTCTAGGTATTCTAAGCTCATATTACTAGTGCTGGTTGTCTGATTTAGAAAGTTTATAATTTTTTCGTTACGTCTTACATATGTACATATAATGTTTATACTTATCACACGCTTATCAAATGTGGTGCTCCTCAGAGCTACCGTGAGAGCAATGTCAAGACACTGACAGTACTGAATTATTTTATTACGTCAGTTTCTGGTTTGATTCAACAGCATCTGTACATGATTAGATTTAGTACTTCTGGCTAGTCGTACCATACATATCTACTTTACTTCCTAAAAAACTTCCAGTTCACAAGTAGAAAGCTTTCTTGACTAGTGCCTTCAAATTTATTCATCAAAAAATTGGAAATCCGTGGCACGTTGAGCGAACCAGTGAATTCAAAATATTCGATACATATTGAACTGAATTAACGTTCACAGATAAGGTAAAATTTTCTCTTTATGTAATAGTGTATAAAGTAGACCTATTATATGTACAACTACTTAACTAGTACATATGAGTAATATCTTTGATGCGGTCATATTGAATAGGGTTTAATATGTTTTGTGTTTAACAACGAATTTAGAATGTCTACTTCAAATGGTGTTCATAATGGTGACGAAAACCTCAATGGAACTGTAGAGGGTCTTGATAATGTTGATAAAAAAGATTCTGGAGCTTACATGGCCAACTACAAGGCACACAAGAAAGGAATATCTCACGAAGAAATGATTCAAGCATACAGTGAATGGGCTAATAATTACGATAATGATCTCTGTACTGGAAGGTATGATTTTTTATATATATAAGTATATTTAATGTTTCACAATTAATTTATTCAATCGTTTGTATGTAAATGTTCTCATTTTTTTTATTATCGTTCTTTGTTGTGACAGGTATAATGGACCACAGATAGCAGCCGAGGCTTTGGGTGATTTTTATATTCCCGATGTACGGTCCAATATAAAGATTCTTGATGTTGCAGCCGGCACGGGCAGAGTTGGTCACGAGTTGTATAACAAGGGCTTCAGGTAACTATTTTTCCTTGAATTAATGTATCAACTTCATAACTAATTGATTAACTAATTAGTGACATGATAAATTTTTTTGTGTACAGATTACTGGATGCATTGGAGCCATCGCCTGGGATGTTGAAAGTTTTGATGGGACGTGGTATCTATCAAAATTCATTTGAGACAGCGATTGGATTTTCTCAGATTGAGGCTATTCCTACAAGTGAGCTTACTTTTTCTTGTATATTTTGCCTCTACCTTGAATAGACCAAAAAAATTTAGAGCAGAAAACTGTGTAAAATATTAAGAGCAAAATTTCCATTTGTTCACTATTTCTAAATTGTATGCATAATGCACAGTTGCTTATGCACAATGACGGGTTTCAATGCATTTCTCAATGAATATTTCTATATATTATTTGTTTTGCAGATTCCTACGATTCATTAGTTATTGCCGGTGGAATGGGGGAAGGTCATATCCCAGTACATGCGGTAAGTGTGTCATCTTTCCAAGAGTCTTTGGAATCAATGCTGATTGAATATTTTATTAAAATGTTATAAAATTTGTTTGTAAATTTATGTCATGATTTCTTGTAGGTAGATGAGATGATACGTATTGTGAAGCCCGGTAAGCCTTTTAAATAAATAATTAAATGGAATATGTCATGCATTTTAAATGGATCACCGTGTCATTAATTTTTATTTTTGTTTCCAGGAGGAACAGTATTCATAGTTATGCGGGAAGAGTATTTAGCGTACGTTGAAGAGTATGTGGGTAAATTGGAGCCGTACATGGACTTATTGGAATCTAAAGGATATTGGAAAAAAGTAAAGAAAAATACTGTTAAATGTTTACCTTTTATATTTTTTTAAGAAAGTTCTATCAATGAATTTCATTGAAATGATCTTTAAACCAAAAGTGATTTGATTGCATTTGTTTAATTTTCTACAGACAAGCCGTAACATTGTTCCCGAATATTCGTTCAATAAAAATGGTGTGGTCTACAACTATCACGTCTTGTCAGAGGGTGGAGTCAATAATTCTTGAAATTTTATACAAAGACAACTTTCCAAAATTGTACAGTATAAGCAAAATAATATTAATCTGTATAATGCTTCGTGAGTCACTATTCTACATGAATTTAATTTTTTAAAGTTTACATTATATCCAGCCAAAAGTACAATATCTTTGGAGCTTAATTTTACGGGTTATCTAATGTATGTATTATTATTTTAAACTATTTGACGGACAAAGATTTCTATAATATTCAATCCTGTAGTGATTTTTGTTATGTTTTTGATCGTTCTTTTAGTATACCTATGTGTACACATAGCACAAGAGAGAACACTATTTTCAAAATAGAATTTTTTGTAGCCCTTATTTTAAAGCACAACTTTTGTTACTGAATCAGTTACAAGTACAAGACAGTTTGAAATATGCAATTCACACACAAATTAATTATACTGTGTGTCCAAGCGAAATGGTAAGAGTTTTTGGGGAAGGAAACATGGCCTAATCTTTCCTTCACCCAAATATTCTTAACATTTAATTTGGACTCACTGTACATGACAAGTGCAAATGAATTTTTGTACACAAACTCAGGTAAATTTTATTGTCTAGATTTTAATAATAATTCATAAATATTGGTATTTGTAAAACTAACTTTATATATTCAATACATTGAAACAATAGTGTAATACATTACAATGTATTGTTAAAAATATAAATTAATATATACATATATATAATTTTAAATTGTCTCGAGTGACTTGGATAGGAGATTGATATATTTTTGTCTCTCTTGACATTTAATCGAAGTATCATAAAAACAATATATTCTTATATGGGGGAGCCTTGTAATGATCATTTTTAAAGTTACGCTACAACCCCCATTCAGAGTAAACTAATGTATCTTATATTTGTATCATTTTATTGTACATTAATTTCATTTAATTGAGATTTACAATATTTAAATACGGGATTAAAGTTATATTCTATAGACTGGAGCGGTTTCATTAATACTACGATTTTTTTGTTGTTCCTTACAATAGGAGTCTTAATGGTTAATTTTGAAATGTGTTTTGTACGAGGGTTCAATGTATGAATGACAGCAATTCAAAACGATATGTTTATCATAACCTGTGGCAAAAGACAAACTTGTAGGCCATCCATCAAACCCGAATACTTTTCGGGAAAACATGAGACATCCGGCAGCAGTGAGCGATGGTGCGAATCTGTCATCTGGTTCATCTACAAAAATTAAACTTAGTTTATATGTATAGAATATATTATATCTAAGGAATTCGTCAATTAGACGTATAAGTCATAATTAATCAGGTTTTTGACTGCAATTCCAGTTCCACTACATTTACATATTCTCACCATAAAGTAAAGTATCCAGTACTTCGAGGGCGAATGACCGAATGGAATTTACATTCCGAGAGGAATATCCAACATCCTGCAGATCCGGGGTTTTTCTGATCTTACGGTTATTGTACTCGGTGACGTCCATGTTCATCAGATCTGAGTCACCAGGAGTTGACAAGGTGTCCGTGATATCCAGTGCAAAAAGGAGGTAAAACTCCATGAAAGTGTAGGCTGTTGGAATTATAACTGAAATTGCCAGTGAATTTTTCAGTTGGATTAAATGGTCACGTTATAAATTATTAATTGTTTTCCTGGACATTAACTAATTAGTATAACTTTTCCAGGAATAATTACTATTTCACATTTTAATGATTATATACCAATATGCATAATGTGTAGTAGGTATTGGTGTATTTATTTACCTGCCCAGTTGAGATATTTTAAAACTCCCAATTCAAGCTCTTTGAACTTGGCAAAAGAAAAGTTATCACAGGAAGGGATCAAATAACGAGCCAGTTTTTTAATTTTTGGTGTCTTCAAGTCTCGTTCTTCAATTTTGCCTAATTAGAACATAATTTTCATCAATGGGGTGTTTAATCAACTTGCGTGCATAAATGAGGCTTAAATGTGTCACTCACCAGCAATGACGATACAAACTAAAACGATAATGTAAACCTGGAGAAGAAGAGAAAAGGAAATTACTAAATAGTATTTAATACTTTTGAGTTTTATATAAAATTGATAATTCCAAAACATACCTGGTTTAAGGGGACGTTGTGAAAGTCTGAGAAACGATCATAAATATAAATGGACAAATGGAGTGTGGCTCTCGTGTACCCTTCAAAGTGAAAATTGTACATATTATGATGTTGGCAAAGAAAATTAATTACATCAGCATTTTTATCAACATTTGTTAATAGAGAATTTAAATGCTAGAAATAATTGTTGAATGGCTTATTAATTATGGAACTGTACTTGTGCGAATCCACTGATGTAATTACCTTCAAGTTCAGCTAGTCTCATCATGTAACGAATAATGTTGACTCTGTAGTACCTCTGTATATATGTAAACCATTCATAGGAAAAGAGAATAAGGTTAAAATGGTCTATATGATTTCATTATGAATTATTATCAAGTGGTTTTTAAAAATGAATAATAATTTACATGACTTACAAATCTTGAGGTTCCTCGATACTCCAGTCGACTTTTCTCTCTACTCAAAAGAACATCTACATAATCCTTGACTTGGACGCAAAAATGATCACCATCATTGTTCCCAAAAGCGAATCTCATCTCCTGGAAAATAATAAGTACAAAAATTAATAAAAAAAGAGAAGGGAATGAATTACATGCTAGTAAAGACTATATTAAAGATTACCTGGATTCTAAAAACTATTTCACGGAAATCTGCGGCCAACTCAGGAAATATTGAGGGATTGATCGTCATACTCATATTGGTGAGACCGAGGGGATGCTGTTGTGTCATCTTCGTTGAGACAGTTTAATTCTTGTGATTGATAGAAAAATTACAAAAATACTTTGCTGAGAGAGGAACGACACTATGAACGTCTCACGTTTCCCTTGGTCTTGGGAATAATTGGGATCTTTCACGAATAAATAAATTTCTCAAAATATTCCATGTGATCTTTTCACAGTCTGACCACACATGAAAGACTTTTTGTTTAAAAAATTACATTTAACTAGTAAATATCACACGGCACAGTTGTAAAATTCTTGTTTTGAGTTAAAGTCTCTTTCCATGTCCTCTCTCTCCGTACACTTAAACACACATTGGAAGTTTTCTCGTCCAACCTGAGAATGGGACTTGAATTGGTTTAAAACTTGTATAAATGTAGACTTGTGAGTACTACATTAAATTGTACATGGGCATATGGAATATCGTATGTACCCACAATATGTAATGATTTTGTACTATCAAATAGAATTTCTTGGAGGCCAAAGGAATGGAGGCGACGAGATTAAATTTTTGTCCATAAAATGAAAAATTGTAACATGTACGCATGTATATTGACCATCGCAAGACACTGTCCACCTGGAAGGACACCGTAGGTACATATTTATAGATAAGAGAAAGAGAGAAATTTATCATTCGAATATTTTGTATTCCCTTTTTGTTGAGAGGTCGATTTTATATGAGTTCAATCATGCAAGTACAACTAAAACTGTTAAATTCCCTTCCATGACACGATGGTGTACTTGTACATTAACTTATGGGCTTGAACGTTTTTTCCCTTTGTTATTTTGCATGAAGGGGCAGGGGGGGGGGCATAGCTTAATCTGATAATTTTCTTGGTGGAGAATCCATTTGAATGTGAAGAGAAATAATGTATAAATCCTCCATCTCTTCATTCAAGTCTTCTTTTTATGTGCTTGTCTATTTTTGACCTGGTTGTCTGTCTAAATTTGGACAACGAAACAACTCTCATACACTAGCAGCCAAAATTGTGGAACTGCTCAAAAAGCCTTACTATGAAATTCTAATTTTTATTTTATTTTTTGTTCACAATTTTTGTTAAATTCAACTAGTCAACTGAACATGTCACTTAATCTTTGCTTTTTAAAAATCCAATATTTATTAATAGTAAATCACGTATGTACTTATGTACATGATAAGCTACTAAAAATGCGTTAGGTAGAAAAAGGTATTTTTTATTGTGGGAATAAAGGGTACATTGAGAATTTTTCAAAAATTCCAAAAATTCATATGCATTTTTAAATGCAAATAGCATGGATCGGCTGACCCTTGAAAGTGGTTAAAATTAACTAATAGACTTCAAAAAATGATAGTCGGAGGGTGAATAGTTTTGGTGTGGACTGTACGAAATCTTAGCAGCCCGATGAGGCTACAGCTAGATCTCGTTTTTCTTCACACCCAAAAAATTAACCGGAAGCTCAAAATAAAATACAATTAGTTATTTATTATAGTCCACAGACAAGTCTGAACTTGAGGGAACAACAAAATGTCATACTCCAACCGTAAGTCTCAATTATTTTCTTATTTCTTACTGTATTTAATAAATTGTAATTTGAACCATTTGTTGCATCCTCTGCGGTGTTTATTTGTTCCGGTCTTTGATTTTAATTCAGCGTCTGTATGATATGACAGGTTCAAACAATGTCATTTAGATTAAAATTCTCAACACTTTTCTTCGTCTTGTTGTCCATTTGTTAAATATGTCGTTAATTTTGACAATTTTGATGTACACATGTAGTATGTGTCATCAATGATGATGATTCATCATAGCATTTTAAATTAATTAATTATTTGATTATTTTTTCCTCAGGTAATATTTTTGCTACACTACCCAGAACTCAACGTGGAAATCCAATTGTGCTTGGAGGTGACCCCAAAGGCAAAAATTTCTTGTACACTAACGGCAATAGTGTCATCATTCGTAATATTGATGTAAGATATTTTAATTTTTGCATGTATTTTAACTAATTGTCATTAAATTAATCTGTAAACTCTGTAGTAGTAGCTACTAAATATAAATATGTACACCATCCGTGTTATTTCTTTTTGAGGTCAAAAACCGCTATATGTTGTCCGTGTGGGTGTATGTTTTTGTAGCTTAAACTATCTCTCACAAATAAGTTACTGTAGTACATACATAAAATATTTATGTAATATACTTTTGATAGAATCCTGCAATATCCGATGTTTATACGGAACATTCAGCAAGTGTCATCGTGGCCAAGTATTCCCCGAGTGAGTATAAATACCTATTTATGTGATTTGTAATTTATTACGTGTAAAGTACACAAAGTTTATATAATGCTTTATCTTTTTATTTCAGGTGGATTTTATATTGCATCGGCGGGTACGAATATTTATAATTTATATTATGAATAATTTGTTTAAGTATATTAACATGCAAGAGTACATAAAAGTATGAAAGTAATATTTATTTAATGTGTATTTATTTATTTCAGATCAAACAGGAAAAGTTAGAATTTGGGATACCATTAATAAGGAACATATCTTAAAAGCTGAGTATCAACCCTTCGGTGGTCCTGTTAAAGATATTTCCTGGTCACCAGACAGCCAGAGAATGGTCGCTGTTGGTGAAGGAAGAGAAAGGTAAGTTGACAAAAAAATTAAATATGAACATGGTTTTTGCATCAAGTAGTTCATAAAGTAGTTAGATATTCATCATGAAATATTTATTTAATTTTTATTGATTAGATTTGGCCATGTCTTCATGGTTGATACCGGTACCTCCGTTGGTGAGATTACGGGGCAGTCCAAACCCATAAATTCATGTGACTTCCGTCCATCTCGACCATTTCGTATTATTACTGGTAGTGAGGATAACACAATTGGAATATTCGAGGGACCACCGTTTAAATTCAAAATGACTAAGAAGGTTTCAATTATTTAAATATGTACTATATTAATATTATTAATGGGTATATCTTTGCTAGTTTTTTAAATCAAATACCATTTATTGTAGGACCATTCAAGATTTGTTCAAGCAGTGAGATATTCTCCAGACGGAGAGAAATTTGCTTCTGGTGAGATTTTTTTTGACAATAAAAATAATTTAATTTTAATTTCATGTTCTGTTAATAAATTTTCAAAATTTTGTTTGTTTGTTTTGTAGGAGGCTTTGACGGTAAAGTCTTTCTTTACGGTGGAAAAGATTCCGAACTCATTGCAGAAATTGGATCCCCTGCACACAATGGTGGTGTCTATGGAGTGAGTTACAAATTCAATTATTGTGAGATCTTGAGAAGAAAAAATTTTGTGACGATTTATTTTTCTCATGGCTAACGTTTCATACAATGGTAATATTGATTGTTTCAGGTCGCTTGGAGTCCAGATGGTAAACAATTGTTGACCGCGTCTGGGGATAAAACTTGTAAACTATGGGATGTAACCACATTACAAATGATCTCAGAGTTTCCTATGGGTACTCAAGTTGATGATCAGCAGGTAATTATTTCATATTACATTGATGCTAATTTATTATTTATTCTTCTTAAATACTGAATTATTTAATAAGTCCAATTTGAAACGTACAAATTTAGGTTTCCTGTCTATGGCAAGGTCCACATTTGCTCACCGTCTCTCTCAGTGGATTTATTAGCTACCTTGATGTTAATAATCCCTCTAAACCCTTGCGAGTCATTAAGGTAAATTTTATTGTTTTATTACTATTATCATTGTTATATTTTATTTCTACTTTGTCAGTCATTTCACAACCACTATGTAGTAAATATAAATATACATATTAGCAACGATATACACTAGAAGGATTTCTAAATAAATTAAGCTCAAATATACAAATGGATAATTTTATACAAGTGATCAAATATAAAATGTTTCAGACTTTTTGTGTTATGGTTTTTAACTTTTTTTTTTATAAATAATATTCTGATTTCAGGGTCACAACAAACCAATAACGGTCATGTGTCTGAATGAAGATCGTAATAGAATATTCACCGGTTCTCATGATGGTTGGGTGACACATTGGGATGCTGAGACAGGTGTCAATGACAGAATCAGTGGAACTGGACATGGAAATCAAATTAATGGAATGAAAGTTGTCGGTAATACTCTCTATACTTGTGGGATTGATGACACTCTTCGCCTTGTCGACCTCAACTCATTTACGTACACAAATGTCAACGATGTGAAATTGGGGTCACAACCAAGGGGAATGGATGCAAGAAATAATCAAATAATTATTTCGACTGTGAAAGAAGTAAGTCTTTTGATTTGAGCCTAAAGGAATTTAATCCTTACATGTTACTGTTTCATTTGTACATGATTGAGTAAAAATTGCTAAATTATGATTTTTATGTACAGTTGCTGGTTTTGGAAAATGGGCGTAAAATTGGAAGTTTGAGTGTAGACTTTGAACCATCTAGTTTAGCTATCAATACAGAAAATGGTGATATAGCCGTTGGTGGGTCTATGGATTTCAAGGTACACAGCAAAATAATTTTATTACAATTTAAAATATGACCATGAGAAAGGATGATGACAAAGATACTATGAATATGTAAGTGTAGTCTGTAATTCTGTATATATATTTTGTTACAATTATATATCATTTCAGGTTCATATCTATGTCCTTGTTGGGTCAACTTTTTCATCTAAAGCTACGTTAGATCACTTGGGTGAGGATTTTTGTCATATTCATTGAACTAATTTCAATTTAGACTTTTGACTTACTTACATGTATTATTATTTTTTAATCAATATTCTTTTCAATTTGATGTCATTTTAGGTGGAGTAACTCATGTAGCCTATTCGCCTGATGGTCGTTATTTAGCGGCTTCAGATGCTCACCGCAAAGTTGTTCTTTATTCTCTCCCCAATTATGAGGTTTGACATGTATTCCTTGATTTACAATATATTCAGACTTTTTGATGAATTTCTTACTTATTTGTCTTGGCTTACAGTAAAAAATGTCTTACTTATTGTGTAGTTATTAAAATTTGAATATTATGTTTCAATTTCAGCTGGCCCATAATAAAGAATGGGGCTTTCATAATGCTAAAGTAAATTGTGTGGCTTGGTCACCAAATTCCAAATTAGTTGCATCAGGAAGTTTAGATACAACCATCATTGTCTGGAGTGTGGAGCAACCAGGGAAGCATCTTACAATCAAAAGTGAGTACATTTTTCTATAAACCATTTTCCTGTAATACAGATATATTCTCAGAGTCTGTACGATTTGATGGTTATAGTAGAGTACATGAATGCATAGAAAAGCTAAAGTTGAGTGACTATCGATAAGCTAATTTTGTTTATTTGGAATTTGTTAAATCCAAACAGATGCTCATCCACAAAGTCAGATTACTAGCCTTGCTTGGTTAACTAACAACTCGATTGTATCGACTGGTCAAGATGCAAATACAAAAATTTGGGATATCACTGCATTTCCATGAATGCATCCAAAGTGTCCTGCTCAGTATTCTTCTGAACAATGTGTACCTTAACTTTTTCAATTGTGTAAAGAATAACAAAATGTCTTCTCCATCCTGGCCAACAACCATCAACAACTATCTTGTACATGCTAATAATATGCTTTCATAATTATAACTTATTTAAGTAACACTAAACATATTATCTATATAATATAGTATTTTACTCTCTTTACTTGCAAGTCAAATTAGAAGTCTACTTTATTCACAATCTTCAAAAATTCTTTGTTGTCAACCTCACAAAAAGTCTGTTCGTTGGTCACACGTTGTAGGTTTGTTAGTGTCTTTTACTTTACAAGTTTAATGTATGCAATCTTGTTGCGTGATTTATTTAACAAAAAATTTTTATTCAAATTTGTGTCGCAAACACGAATTATCGGTACGGTCTCTTGACGCTTAAAATATTGTCCATGAATAAATGTTGGACTCTAGTATATTCTTACTAATTTAAATTATTTAAGACAATAATAAAATAATGAAATTAATTGTCCTTTGTAATTTGTAAGTAAAACTCTTAAAAAAAGGAGTTTCGATTTATACATATTGAATTGATAGTATGTATGCATGTTATTATGAATAAGTTATGAAAATAACCAATGTATGTCGAGGAATACATTAAGATTAGAGTACGTATTTGAAAATTGTATTGAGGTGTAATGTCAAGTAAAATATGTACAATTGTATGAATGAATTTGACAAAGAAAAATAAAATGCAAAAGTACTAATCTGATTCAAGTAACAAAGACAAACTTACTAATGTATGCATCAAGGGAATTCTTGTCAAAACATTCAAATTTTTCACTGGTGTAGTCATTTGTCATTATTCGTAGGCCTAACTCATTATTTGAATTACATAACTCTTGATAATTATTTATGGAAATATGTCCGAGGCTATAAAAGGCCGACCAAGAAAAATGCCATCGCCATTTTTACTTTCAACGGAGAGGTGAGCAGTCGATTTTTATTTTAGTCAAGAACAAGTGCCACAAATTTTAGCCACCTTACTTTTCCTTACAAAAGAATTGTTCTACTAATTTTATCAAAATGTTCAAATTATTAATTGTTCTCTTGAGTCTTCTCTCTGTGGCAAAGGTGATTGAAAGTCAGGTCCAGGGTGTTCATAGTTCAGTTGTGACATCCACCTCCGATGTTAAAGCTCCAGAAGGAATTTCACCTGTAGCCGGTGGTTTTCAAGACGTACCACCTCCAATTCAACCCGGTGGCCCGGCTCTTGGTGGTGGCCCTGGACTTCTTTGGCCTGGCTTAGGATTTTCCAAAAATCTTGGTGTGAGTGCTAGTGCTGGATTTTCTCCTTTCTTATCTGGACTCGGTCTTGGTGGTGGTGTTCCTCCTCCAGTTGATGGTATGTTACCAACTAATTATTTTAAATTTAATTAATTTTCTTTCTTTGACTATTATATTTTTTTAAAAGTCTCTCTTAAAATTGTTGTGACATTTATTTAGTACAAATAGAAATATGAGTGGTATTTTATGGTCATAATTTTAATAAATTTTTTATTCTTTTTATATGACAAGGATCTGGACCAGGTTTTTTTGGTGGAGCCCCAATTGGAGCAGGCGGTGGTTTCCTTGGACCTTCTTACATTCCATCCAGTTGGCTAGGATCAGCATTTGGAGCCAAGGGTGACATTCTCTTCCCAATTGTGATTGTCATCTTCTTCATCGTTGGTGTTTGGACAGTCATTCAATTTCTCTTGACTCTCATCGTCCCGTTGATTGCTGCTAAGGTTGGAGTTTTGGGAGCTGCCAGTAGTATAAAGAAACTTAGAAGTATACCAGAAGGAGATCCGTCTTGTGTGTCAAAAGAAAAACTGGCCCAAAATGTTAATGAAGCTATTGAAAAGACATACTAAATATGAATTTACTGTGATATTATTATTATTATTTAGATGAATAGATTATATTTACATAAATAACTTTATTAATGCCATCTTCGTGTAATGTTCAATATTCTAAATGATGATTAAAAGTTGGAGCTAAGATTGGCAAGGCTCTAAAATTTTAAATAAATATAAATTCACAACCTTGATTTACATTTCTTTACGAATTGATATCTTTCTAAATTAGTTGTATACCATTGCACTGGGTTGCCTATTATTTATTCAGCATTGTATATTATATCCACTTCCCCCTCCACGATCATTATTACCTTCGTTTATGCAAAATCCTATTGTATAATGGGGAAATACAATACATATTTTAGAGATAGATTATAGACATTTTAGATAGATCTACATTTTGGAGATATTATCTACAAAAAAAATAACAAGGGAGATGAAGAGCATTTTAAATATTTCAATTGCGTCCATTGCATTTTGCATTTGTCTAAGTTCTTTATGGGAATATTTTTGTAAAACTTTCCTCTCCATCATTTTTTTTTCTTCTAGCTCCTCACGCACGACCTCATGACTGACAAACTTTATTTTTTGACGACACTTTTAAGATAAGGATAAGCATTTTGTGAGACTGCTTGTCGCTTGTCGATATTTTTTTATCATTATCTAAATACCTTCTCAAGTAGTTAAACTACTCGGCGTGTCACTTAAAACTCGAGTGTTTTCTTGTCATCACATCCTTTTCCCATAGCTAGTGACACCACACAAATGACTCAAATAGAGATATCTAGAGATTGTTATATAACCTTAGAACCATAATCCCCCCCCCCCCTCCCTCTCCTTGTGTACACTTTTGACGAGACACTCCACATGCTAATCACCTCAAGTCACCAAATTTGTTCTGGAATTGTAGATATTATTGACTTGACATGTAAAATACATGGAATACTTACATATATATATGTATATTAACATGTAAATATTTGGACACAAAACTTGTACTCTACATACATAGTATGTGTATCAAATTTTTAATCATTTCTACTTATTCCTCATTATCATATTTGAGTGTCATGATGCAATTCAAGGGTCATGTACATCATACACATGTGTCCCTTTACAGTTAGTCATAGCCAAATTTTTCCAAACCTTTTTTCTTGTCTCTCCATGACTCATGGACCATGAGCATTTTACATTAAAACAATTTTTTATCATCCACCGGTACTTTTCATGAGAATTATCCTGCCAAGGATCAGGGTTATACTTAATAATTGAATTGCAAGAAAAAAAATCAAGAATACTTTAGAGTGCTTGTGGGCTGGGAAAGGTTATTAGGTGTATAACTGTATTTTAAATGTCATTTTATTTTTTTATTCATTCTCTGGACAGAATCATCACAACAAACCAAATCATACAATTTCCCTTTTATTTTTTTATGTGCCATAAATAATTTTTAATGACTTTGGTACAACTAGACTAGACTGACAGGGAAACCCCAATTGTGTTTCCAGTAAAAATGTGTCAAAAGAATAACAACAACATTCACTATTTTTAACTGACAAAACTGATGAGGCCATATTTGTCATAAATATATTGCTGTGTTTAGATAGACACTATGACCACAGCAAGAATTCAATCAAGTTTATATTTTTTGCAGGATAAAGAAAGAATCCATCTGGATTTTTATCTGTAGATAGAAGCGGAAGTGGAAGCACAATAAAATCTAACTATATAACGTTAATTGCAATTAATTAAAATCTAAAGTCATCTTCTGTAAGCTAGCTAGCCTTACAATGATAAAATTAACTTTTGTTGTAATGTACGAGTACTAGCTATTTAGCTAGTAGCTAATAGCCCAAACTGAAAGATTCGTTAGAGCTTTGTGAGGTTTCCGAGTGGAGTGGCTAATTTAATTACTCAATTTCCTTTAAACCCTTTGATGGTTTTATTTTTCCTAAAAATGCAATACAAAAACGTGTCAGGGTCACCAAGAAAGGAAATTACAATTAATTTAGTTTTTCCGACTCTCTATTGAGCCAAATATGGCTTTGAAAATTAATTGTCACCATTTCAACTCTATTATAGTCCCCTAAAAAATGGACAAGAAATGAAGATGAGACAGAAATAGAGAGAAAAAAAATTATCTTAATTGACTAACTTCATAGTTCATAGTGAGGGGTAAATTGTCCATCTCAAACTTTTCTTAAACAACATATTGTTTGTTGTAGAGATAATATTTGATGATAAAATCAAAGTATTTAATGAAAAGAAAATAACAAACATAAAAAAGAGTCCGTAGTATGTACAGATATTTAGTTCAATCAAGCGAATAAAATACCAAAAGACTGTAGCTGGACTCTGTCATGTAAATAAAATAATATTTTAGTGAGAGAGAAGAATAAAGAGACTAAAAATTCAAGGAATTTGTAGTCTCTCCTCGTGAGTTTGAGTGTAATGGGATATAAGATACGCTTACAGATCATTACAGACGGACTTTTCTGAGTGGGGGCTTTACTTGTGTAATATGGACTTTTACTACTTGTCTTTCATATTCTTTTATTTGAATGAGAATGTGGATTGAAAATATCCCTCTCCCCTCCAGAAACATGATATGCAAGTCATTTTGTAGTGTCTACGTCATTCTCACCTTGTTCCAATGTCAGAAATGCCTGGAAAAAATTGGAGTATTTTTAGTCTTTCAATTTAATTGCTTCATCTTTCATGTAAAATAGTCTTGAGACTCCTAGACATGTACAAATCAAGTCAAAATAATCCACATTCAAGTTAATATGAATACAATGAAATTTTCATCGTGCACGATGAGAAAACATTTTCTGACGAATGAGTTTGGTCAAAAATGACTAGACGACTCATTGACGTAAGAAAAAACCAATTGTGTCTCCAGTAAAAATGTGTCAAAAAAATAACAACAAAATTGACTATTTTTAATTAGTTGAGACGAAACTGATGAGGCCATATTTTTCATTTGTCACGCAAAAACGGTCAGAGATGAAACCACTAGACAAAGAACAGACATTTAAAGGGCTTTCTATAGATTGAAGGCATCATAAAATTAAGGAGAGACTCTTGTTTATTTCATGGACAAAATTTTTTTATTCAAATTCTATTTTATGAGTCATTCTACCTGAGGACTCTTATTATTCATAAAGATTATAACTTAATAGACAAAGGGAAAAGTCAAACCTACGAGCACATAAATTAAAAATTAAATCTGACAACATGAAAACTTAAGTAGGTCAACCTGAAATTGAATAAACACTTTTTCAATTATGTGCCATGTGTAAAAAAAAATCATTGTCTGATAATTATTTTCATAGTTGTAAAATCATTTTAAGAATATAGTCTTAAAATGATAAAATGATAACAATTTAGATATTTTTTTAAGTCCTTTAAATTCAAGAGAAGAGCGGAAATTAAACTACTAACATATTTTTTCATCCTGTAGTGACAAGAGGCACGAGACAAATCAATTTAAAAAAATTTATTAGTAGAAATATTATTTATCAAGGAAATTAGATAACATTTGAACATCTGTTCACCACAATCTTAAACAATAAAATGAAACTACAAAAGCTTACGCAATATCATCACAGTCAGAAAAATCATACA
Source organism: Arrhopalites spinosus (assembly GCA_034700945.1). Lineage (NCBI taxonomy): Eukaryota > Metazoa > Arthropoda > Collembola > Symphypleona > Arrhopalitidae > Arrhopalites > Arrhopalites spinosus. The sequence continues at coordinate 29,577 of JAQIVZ010000288.1, forward strand.
AAAATTGTTATAAAATGATTATGATATCCATCCTCTCACACACTCAAGTTACATGTCAAGTTTCAAGATAAAACTCTTATTTCAATTAAAACTAGGAAAACGCCTGCTGGGAATTTATTTGGCGAGTTAAATTGGAACAGTTTAAATCATTCTGAAGACAAAACTTGAGACCTTGACAATGTTAAATTTTACTTGGGATACCCTTCCAAGATACATGAAATGTTGTCCAATGTCTCATCATTTTTTGTAAAAACGAAACATTATCCTTATACTCAATTGATGACGACACATCATGAGATTATTTCCTTTGGACGTCCAAAAGAACAAGAAAAAATGCACAATGGCAGCTTTTCTCACGTTGCTCAAATTTTATTGTGAATGTGCTGTCTCATCTTTTTTAAATAAAAACATTGATTAAATATGGAGGAAGTGCCTATATTTATATACACACACACAATGTTTAAATGAATGAAAGTGCACAACAAGCTGAACTTGACACAGTTGTCTTATTCAACAAATCCTCCATTTTCTTCTTCTCTTTGTACAACTGAAACAATTTACGTAATTTTTGTTAAAAATTATATATTCAATCAGAAATCCCATATCTCTCATCACACAATAAATTGACAGTCTTTTCATGGGTTTTCATGAGAATCATTAAAAAATTTGACAATATCAAGAGTCATTAGTCATACGATAAGCCGTCACAAAAACTTTGAGACAGTTTGCTTTAGGATTAAAGGACCTACCTACTGTAGTTATTACAAATTAAATTCAGTTCACACTAGTTTTTACTCAATTTTTTAGTAAGTCAGTGGAGACGATTTGACATTTAATACGTTAAAAGAATTGTAATATTGACAGCTCCTCCACAAGTTGCGTCATACTTTTTTAATTTTTCTTGTACAAATATTTTTTGTATTCAAAACTATTGACAATTACATAAAAGGATTTTATAGCTACATTAGGGAATTGTACTTTGTCATGTGAAAGTTGATTGTATTTTCTCCTAATTAATTAAATCTAAAGAATAGAAATTAAAATTTTGTCTGGAGTCTTTACTAATTAATCATCAAACTTCTCCATGTTTTTTTTCTCCAAATTTTTGAACAATAATGATTATTGTTTAATGATTATCAAATAATCACAAATTTTAAATTTAATTTTAACCAAAAATTCTATTGGAGGGGGCCATCAAATTGTGTCTAAAAGTTTGACGTGACAAGTGATAATGAATAAATTAAATTATGATTCAATTGAATTTCTCGCGTGCAGAAAAATCTTTATGACATGATGAGATATTCTTATTTGATTGTCATAAATATAAACTATGACCTTTTGCTCTCCTACACTCAACACTTGAGGATAAGACGATTAGCTCGAATTACAGCCTGACATTTTTTACACACAACTAAACTATACATATAAGTTTAGTTGTCATTTTTTACTTTGTGAATTGTTATTTTTATGACATGTATCCCACCGGCATTAATAAAATTATAAATTAAATGAGTATCGTTGACGGCTGGGTAATAGAAACAAGGGTCAGAGAGCTAGAATGGCAATTTGATTATGCAAGCCATAATTTAAGTGCCCTTATAATAATATTAGACCATCCAAATCCCATAGACTCACTGTATTCCATTACAAAAAAAAAACTTTTAATTTCAACACACAAACACACCACCACCACCATTAAAATTTAAATGTATACAGATAGTTGACATCAAAGTCGTGCAACGTAGATCTTTTATCAATTTTCCAATATTTTTGCCGTAATTTAATTCATAAATAGAAAAAAAATTTTGTACGTCTTTCCTTGCCTTCGGCCACGCCTACACATTCATTTTATAATCTCATTTTATTTTAGAACATCAATTTTCAGTCATTTTTCAGTTTTTATCAACTTGCTGACATGAACCCCGTTAACAATGAATGCCCAACCTCAAGTCAAAAATGTTTTTTTTCCTTATCAAATCAACGATATTGACTACTTGACCCTTACAAAGATATTTAATTTATCTGACAATTATTTTCAGGCCATTACTTGTAGTTATGCATAAATTAATGACAAATTCTACGTTTAAAATTGTAAGAAATCTAAACAAAATGATAAATCAGAGTATAATCATTGATATGTAACTCTTTTTATCATGTCATTAAAATGTCATGTAATTTTGTTTGTCAATATTAAGGTTGGACGTATATGAATTTCATTCAAGAGTGGATTAAAAAATTGTAACTAATTAATAGCCAGTGTCTATTGGACATTATTTAGTACACTCGAGAGGATAAAAAATGATTAAAATTTTAGTCTCTACAATCCCAATGACGTCTCTCAGACTCAAAGTCATCTTCTTGAAGATGATATGGCGATACAATCTACAATTACATCAGCCATTATATCTTATAGTATCTATCTATATCTATACTACAGATAAATACTAGAGACGAATTTATCAACAAAAGTTTAAAAATGTCTCACAAAAAATATCATCATCATCATTTTTACAATTAAAAAACATTTTTTAATTGTTAGCTTACTTCAAGAATATAATTAAAGAGGCTTCTTAGAGTCACTAAAATTCAACTTGATTGTTAAGAATTCTTCAACATCATATGATTTTTATTTAATTACACTTTGAAACCAGTATTCCCAAAATGCTGACGGTGTTTTATTTTTGGTTTTGTATTCCAAGTACTCTATTACTTATTATGTAGGTTCTACAATATTAATGCTAATCTAATCTACATCTACATTAAAACCATGTCAAATCATGTACTTATGTCAGCTCTAATAGCTGTCAAAAATCAATATTTGTAAACGATGGAATCATTTAGTGCCATATTGCATATAAACTACATATAACTTCAATTTCATGATACGTCAGCTAATTTTGATATTACAATGCAATATACTAACATGCAAAAACCAAAGCTATTTAATAGTCAAAGTCACAATTAAAAAGCGGTTAAACATAATATAAACTGTGTGTGCTTAATAAATCTTTGTATTCATCAGTTTATGGAAGAGAAGAATGTGTCAAAGTTAAACTTTACAGTGTACGAGTAAATGTACTAGGAATGATCTGATTTGAAGAATAAAAGTCTACAAATATGGTACATTATATGTAATTTTATAGAGAAGACTGATCATTTTAGTATGATTAGTTGGCAGTGTCTCATATGGCAATTCAATGGGCATAAAACACACGCTTTCTCATCAACGATCATCGTCAAATTGACACTCAAGTCAATTAACCCCCCAATTCTCACAAGTACGTAGATCTGCATGGACATACCACTCTCTTGTCAAAATGAATAACCTTTTCAAGTTACTTAAAAAGCCATTACACTTTTTCATTAATCCAGACACATGATTCAGATTTCAATCCTAATCTCACCGCTCTCCATTACTTCAACGTTGTTAAGTATACTGATAAGACGACGAGGTAAATATTAACACTAACTCTCATTATCTGTCATCTGATTTTGTCTCTTATGTTTCTCTCTCTCTGTCGACAAATCAAAAATATCTTGATTGACTTGTAGAATCTTGAGGAAATCAATAAAGAATTCAAACATTTTGATATTTTAGGCGATCCCTTTGTTTTCCAACCAAGCACATTGACTTTATATGTAATTTGGTATTGAAACAGCCGTAATTTTTTATGGTCTACTTGTCAATGTACCATGCTTGTTAGTTTTTTAACAAACTGTCCATATTTGCTCTCCATTGAATAAAATGAATAAAGTCAATGAAACAAGACTACTAAATGTCATTCTCTCGTATGTATACAAATTGTATAATACAATACACACAATTTCCTGTCCCATCAGAAAAATTATTGGCACAGAAAATTTGAAGCAGGTGTACTAGAGAGAGAGAGACTTAATTCAAGTACTGTACCAGTAAATGGCTGTCATTGGCTGTAGAAATAACTCGGCACTAGGCACTAGTAAATTTTGATGTGAAGATCGTGCATACATTTAAATGGTTTTTCAATTTTATTGACATAAAATAATTTGGATAAAATGTGACCATGAAAAAGTCCTGTACATCTTCAAGTTCATGTAGAGAGAGAGAGACAGTAGTTGTCTTTGATTAAGATTACAGTTTTAATTAGAATTGATAATAATATGTGCGAGTATAACATAAAAACAAAATAATAACAGAGTTTTGTTTTGCAACATCCACTTGAAAATAAGTCTATTATTTCTAATCCAATTCTCTAGTTTTTTTATGAGAATGAGTTTAAAAACAAATAAAACTCCTCGACAAATAATATTTTTGTATTTTTGCTCGAGATGATTAATACCAACTACCTGCCTGCGTATCTTTATTTGTGTATTTGTGTATGGAGTATTGGCGTACATGTCAACAAAGACACAATGCATTGCACTTTGCAGTTTACAAAACAAAAAGCAAAGTTTGTTTTCTTTTTTTTAAAAAAAATAAAATGTGTGTCCTACAGTCCTTTTTTTGTATTTATTTTTTATTCTCTCTCTCTCTCAAAAGTTTGAACTGTTTCATTAAACGATAAGGGGAATAACTCAAAAAGGCCATGAACTAGACAGAGAGGGAGATTGTGTGAGTGAGTGCGAGGGATTCTTCAAAGAAAATAAGGAACAAATCTCAAATCTGATAAGTCAGTGACAATGACAATTTCTCTTTGATATTTTATGTGTAAATATAAAAATATTGCGACATATTTACTACACAATTTTAAAAGTCATGAAATTCGATCTTTTTTTACACTTCTTCAAATCAACGTTTGCACACACAGTCAACTCCAACTCTACATTGTCAATTTTCATTTGAAATTTCATGACTTGAATTTAAAGTCTTGAAACAATGCCTAAAATTTACTCTAAATAAAGTAAAATTGACAAATTTTAATTTACAAGTTGACTTTTGAAATCTCGGCTATTCAATTCACAAGATTTGCGGTAAAGATACAAGAAAGAGAGAGAGAGAGAGAATCGACTCTCTTGAAAATTTAAAGATGGTCAAGTATCTCAAGTGTGCATAATTACTACATGTATGACTTGAGTGATTAGATAAGGTTGAAAGTAATAAAATACGACATGAAATAAAAATGAATAAGTCATACAAAAATGTGGAGAGTTTCCTTGCCTTAGTGTGGGTGTGTAGGGGAGAGATGAAAGTTGTAGAGACGAGGGTGAGTGGAAAAATACATGGTGGAACTGGGACTATTATTTATACACTGCATTTATATGTACAATGGACCCCTAGAAAATTCAGTCAAAGAAAAATGATACGAGTTCATAGAAACAAATTTCCAATATTTGCATGGGCTCTATATCCATTCATCCTATCCATGTATAATAAAATTCTATTCATTTTTGTGTATATAAAATAAAAATGTATCAAATATTGTAGTCAATCTCTATCTCCCTCCCCCTCATACTCGGAGAATGATTGAATTGACATTTTGACAGCCGGTATAGTACATATGTACACTGTTAAATCATCAAGCTTGACAAATATATACAATACACAGAAACAAATATGTCATTCACTCTTTAAAATATATATGACCATCCAAAACTTTATTCTCAATCTAAATTCTGTCTCCTTCTCCCCAAATGCCACACTACCACTTCACTTCCGCTCCAGATGAATTCAGTTTTCAACTAATTAGAGAGTATCTGACTGACATACAAAAAATTTACTGGAAAATTTTACCTTTAAAAATGGATTTCTTGGAATTATCTTTTTTTTAAAATGACAATGATTGTGTATAAGTATAACGACGAGTACAAATCTAGAATTTGTAAATTTTCATGAGCTCTCATACTCGTACGACCTCCAATTTTTATTCTAACTGTTCCAAAAAAAAAATTGACACAAGTTTAGAGCGGAAAACTTTTTTTGTTGTAGTCATTGAACCCCAAATGTTAATTTCTTTTTTTTATACTCAGCACAAAAGTTTCAAGGTTTGCTGTTACAATGTACAACATGAGATTCAAGTCATCAGTGACTCTGTCTGTAAATTTTGTAATCTTTATTTGATCTCGCTCTCTCTCTCTCTCCTTTTCTCAGTCATTTTTATTTACTCTCTCAAAATATTTGTTATTATTTGTATTTATTTATTTTGAGTGTGATAATTCATATATGAATATGATGAGAGTCAAATTTTGAATTTGTATTGTATTTTACAATGACAAAGAAAAATAAATAAAATATTTTTAAATGAACAAAAAAAAGAACTACCTAGGCAAATTGTACGGGCTATCTGTATAATGAGGGTCTGTGTCGAGCACAAGACTTGTATCTATGTATACGATATGAGAGAATACATTGGAAGTTGATGCATTTCTTAAAGAGAGAGAGAGAGAGAGAGAGACAAGAATTGTGATATAGGAAATGATATTCCATGATATTCCAAGGAGGAAACTTTTTTGTGTGTAAATTCTCACGTACCTGGACCATTGTCACGTACAATGACTACCAAATATACCACACAGTCCCCATCCTTTTGTTATATTGTTGAGTTTAGAGAGTACAACCAATTAGACGAAAGATTTTCTGCCCATCTTATGGGGGAATTTGTCTATGTGTGTGTGTGTGTGTACAGACAGCCCCATGAAGATGAATATAACAAAACACAAATTCATTTTACACTTTTACACTAACGCAAATAGAGAAACAGATAAAAATGTATAATAGCATGATTCGAAAATTACAAGAGAACTCTCTAGCTGTGTGCTGTGTACACACAACAATGACTTGGAGTCGGAGGTACCAACGCACATTCGAGGTTGAGATCACGTACGCTGTATAGAAGATTATGCATAAGGACGGGTGAAAGATACAGAGAGAGAGGGAGAGAGAGAAGAAGAAAAAGAAGAGATAGAGAATTTCTCGCTGCCTTAAATACAGCTTCGTAGACCTTCAATTGACAGTGTTCAAGTGACTCTTGACCGAGTAAGATTGATTTCAAGAATTGTTCTCTCTCCTCCCCAAACCTCCAAGTCCAGCATTTTGTTTAGTACTCGTATTATCACAGTGTTGGAATATATAAACCAAAAAACTCTTGTTCATTTTGTCAACATTTTGGTTTTCATTTTATTTATTTTTTTGAAATATTCCCAATTTTAAAAAAATTGTGCTTCATAAATACTGAGAAAAAAAACTGAAAAGAGATACGCAACGTGGTCAATTTTTGACATTCTCAAAAAAATATAAAACACTCTCTCTCTCTCTCTCTTGTGTGTCTACTGGGACGAGATAAACTGTCATAAAATATTTATTATTAATTTTGAGACTTTGAAGAGAAAAAACCCAGAAGAAACTTGTCAAGAAGGAAGTTCGAAGAGGACAAAGCAAACTTAATAAAAAGGTTTTTACAAAAAAAATATATTTTTTTTACAAATAATAATTCTCCATGTATTTTCTATGAGGGGTAGTTTCATAGATAAGTATACAAATTTCATTTGACGTTACTATTTGTTTTTATATGTACAAGACTTAGTAATTCTCCGGCATCTTATTTGTAGTTGTATGTAGAGAAAAAAATCTTCTTTTATTTTCCAACGCCTCCACCCTATTTTTATCAGTTTTGTAACACGCATTGAGGAATTTATTTAGCCGGCATAGTCCTACAACTAAAGCCGGCTTATCTGACTCATTTTTGACAACTCAAAGATGACGATAGTCTCTTTCTTTGTCCTCCAAAAATCATAAATAATTTTTTTTCATTGGATAACTAAATTTACCTGTTCAGTAGCTTAGCTTAACGGAAGGTCTTTGATTGTGAAATGTAATTACAATTGGAATGACTGTCAAGTCATTTTTTTAGAGTTAAAATCTTGAAGCCTAATAAAAAATAAAAAATTGGAGGGAATATTCTTGAGAGATTGATCTGTTGTTGGGCTATAAATACTCTTACTCTTACTCTTACACGTGAGGTCTACCTGCCCTCACCTTTGCCCTGGGATCTCTGACATTCCTTGTTAATGTTACAGCATAAGGAAGTAGTGCTTATAGAAGATGAAGAAGATGCGTAGCGTAGTGCCGCGTAGTTAGGTTGATTGAATGGATGAGACGCAATTCTGAGAATTAGTTCAACTTGTCAAGCATGATTTAGGGGATGAGGAGTAAATTCTCATCATGTTGTAGATTCCACACCGTCTGTTATTGAAACACTTTTTCCTCAATAAACTGTTATGATAATCTCAAATGTAAATAATTATGTGTACACAAGGATGGCTTGATGGATTAAAAAGCACATGCTTCTAACTTGATCCTCAATTATCCATATTTTTATATTATACATTACATTACTAATCCCATACTACGCAGTTTACTCAAATCACTGATCGAATCATTTAGAATTTCTAAACACATGACACAAGCTTACTTACAACTCTCTAGTACATTTCAATCTAACCTTAAACTTGACTTGAATAGCCTCTTACGTATTACATTGCCCTTGCCATTGTCAATAAAAATAAAATTTAATTGGAGGAAAATGTTTAATGATCATGACATTCGAGAGTGGTTCATTGTGGTAAAATAAGAAAATGACTAAAATGATGATATTTTTTTATTTTATAGAATTTTTGCATCCCATCATTTACCCCTACGAGAAATCTTTGTGTCACCACAGAGGGAAGACAATGAGGATGAGACCAAGTGAAAGTTTAATTATGTATTTGACGCTGATCTACACCTCCCTCTTCTTGATAGAAATGGTCTCAGCTAGATCAAATTCTATTCATCAAGTCCGTCGAAATTCATTAAATAGAGTAAGCACTCCAATCATTTTTGATTATAATTAAAATTATCAACAAATCATTTCTAATTGTGACTTTTTATTAATTATTGCCAGGTTAGCAAAGGAAAACGTACATGGGAGCCAGACGTTAAGACATCAGGTGGGTTAAAAGAAAACAAAAGTATTTTTACTGGATAATTTTATCCAGTAGTTAAATAGCTTGTTCGAGTGATGTAAGATCACGTATAAATGTTTATTTATTTATTTCCATGTCTTTCAGATGACTCCCTCCTACAAACGCAATCAAATGGGGGGACTAGTTCAACCACACCAGCCGGAACGGGTCATTGGTTAGAGTTGGAAGGAATTCCCCCACCTCGCTTGTCAGTCAAATTACACAGTGACCTCACACTCGAATGTCAAGCCGTAGGGTCATTACCACCAATGATTTACTGGCTTAAGAATGGAAAACCTTTAGACAATGTAAGTTTTAAAAATAAACCATTTTCTCATCTCACAATATTTTTGACATTACTAATCAAATCTGTACTGTATGTGTCTTGTAAAAATTAATTTGGTTTTTATTGATTTTCATTAAAAAAAGGCCCAACCCTACACGACGTCAGACGAGATAGTTAATAATGTGGATGTGAGTAGTTTCTCTGGAACTCCAATTCGTGGACAAAAGGGATTTATCATGGCAAAAACAAAGTCAAAACTTCCTTTACTTTGTATTCGTCCAGAAGATGAGGGCCAGTACACCTGTGTCGCTGATAATGATGGTCGACAGGTGATGGCTTCTACTGTCGTTGTCATTGAAGGTACATAATAATTTTTACAAGAAATTCATTGTTTGAAAATGAAAAGGAACAATTGTTTGTAATAAATTGTATTTTTTTCTTCTATTTTCAGAGGATGATCCATCGGGTGAGATCCGTCCAGAGTGTGAGTTCAAATTGTCCATGTTTTTTAACAACAAAAAGGGCAAGAGGGGAACTCCAGCTTATGTGGTGACGGCAGAAACTTTACATATGGAATCTATAGGAAACGACGTTGTTTTACCTTGTCGAGGTGAGAATTTCAATCCAATATCCATTTTTTTCTGTACTACAATCAAATACAAATATGTAAATATAAAGTTGAATTTTTTTTAGGTGCTGGACGACCTAAACCTAAAATAGACTGGATTGATGCGGATGGTCAACGAATTGTTTCCGGGAAAAAGTTTCAGGTAGAAAATCAAATTTATCATCATTCTCATCTCACTATGTACATATGTCTCATTTTGTACAGTCTACATAAATAAAACTGGCAGTTGTTACAAAACAACGTGACAAAAAAAATAAGTCCATGTTTTTCATACCTGTAAATATTTAATTAACCAATTTTGTTGACTTGATTGAAATAGGTAAACTCAAACGGAAATCTATTGATCAGAAATTTAAGATGGAAAGATATGGGAGAGTACTCTTGTGTAGCTGAAAATGCTTTTGGTAGTGACTTGGCTTCAACTTTCCTCTATCCCCTCATGGTAAATTTTTCATAGAATATTACATTAGTTCATTTCTTATTTGATTGACAAAATTCTTAGAATTAAATATTGCTTCAATTAAATATTAATTTGTCAATATTTCTGTATTGTAGACGGAGGGAGCATAAATGGGGAGAGGGGTGTACCACAAAAAACTACCATTATTATTTTGAGTCTAAAATGACTCTTAAGTATTGTGTCGTGCAAATTGATGGAAGAATTTTTACTCCTGATCGATCTCTCTCTCTCTCTCTCATGAAGCCCTGGCCATTATTGTCAAGACTCCAGCTCTCTCTCTCTTCAGTTCAACAGAGAGAGAGAAAAATAATTTTCTTTGGATTTGAACATAATGGCCATTGTCACAGAGGAAGGAAAACTGAACATCAAAATATAACAAAAGCTTCATCATCACCATCATTTGCATTTCCTGTATCCATGTACTAGTCAGTGACCAATCACAAAGTCAAAACAGCATGTTTTCGATGTTATTTAAAAAACACATTTCGGTTTTTATTTTTTACTATTAGCTCATCCATAATTGTCATCGTCCTTTTTGATAAAAAGTTAGTGGTGTTCTGTCAAATCTATTTTTTATTGTTTTGATTCGTTCCACATTGGTTGAGCATCACCAAAAAAAAAGATTGTACTCTCTAAAAACTTTTAAAATACATTTTAAAATTAATGGTCCAAACTAACTACAAATATGATTCCGATGGAATATGACGAGCGTAGTTTTTAAATGAAACGAAAAAAGTTTCTTTTCTTTTTATTTGAAAAATGTTGAATTGAGTGAATTGATTGTTCTTTGTGTGTTTGATGTCGTTTCCATTATATTTTGTACTCTCCTCATTTGAGAGAGACAAGCGTAAAGAAGCTTTATGCATAATTTAATTATAATTATCAATTTAACATTAATTATTACTATTATGACCTGAATCTCTACTTTTTTCTCTTTTAAAACTTGTAATAATCCTTACAATTATTTTTTCTTTGTGCATAATTTTCCATTATTTAATTACATAATAAGTTAAGTCTATTTTTAATTTTTCTTTGAAGAAGATAACCTTTTAACAACAATTTTTTTACTTAGACATTTTTTTTTCTTTGTTAATATTTACAACTCCTGTAGGTATAGTAAGTCATTTAACTTTCTAAATATTATTGACTGGTGAAGATAAAAAACAAAAAGGTATAGCTTAAATAAGCTTATTCACTATACATCTTCAAATTTTATATTTATATATTCTTTTATTGTGGACATTATTTTATGTTACAAAATATTTTTGTTTGTTTTTTACTGTTACAAAATTCCATTTTTTTTCATTCTATCAAGAGAAAACGTAACCAAATGTTTTGTTTCGTCGTAATTTTATATATTTAAACATCTTAAAATGATGAATGACCATCAGGTCAATATTCATCAAGTTTTTTTTCGTCGTGGTCAGTGTTGATAAAAAGATGAATAAAATCTCATGTCAAACTCACACTCATTTCATTCATTTACATCACCATAATTTAGAATAAATTACATTATAGACTCCATAGGTCAAATTAATTTCAATTGACAAAAATTACACCTTTCCAATTAAAAGACACGTGATAAATAAGTGTATAAGTATTTAATTAAAATGTTGATTGTAATGAGAGAAATATTTGTAGGACTAACAAACTGTAGACATTAGATTAATTTATTTGGATGATACATGTCCGTATCTGACACTTGTAACAGTGAATGACACATACAATAAAATTCGTGTACATAAAATTTTATCTCAATCTCAATGTCCAGTCATCTTGGGGTGACCTTGTTGTGATTGAATGAGAGAGAGAGAGAGAAAGAGAGAGAGAAAATGTCTTGAGGAGGAAGACAAAATCGAGTGAATCCGGTACCACTCAGTATTACTGGAAGACGTAAAATGTGACCTCGGATCCAATTTAAAAGTCAAACAACAGTAAGTACTGCAAGGTAACGGTTCCACATCGATTTTCCACTGGACAAAATCTCACTAAGACAAATATGTTACAACTTTATAATTAATTTTTCAGTGTCTAGAGTCTAGAGTTGACATACACGTAACGTGGAATTTTCATATTTATTAATAGCTTAAATAAAACTTTTAAATAAAAAATTATTTTTTAAAAAATCAACATCAACATTAGTATTTTTTCTTGATGACAGAGTGACAGAGAAGATTATTATTACTTAAAATGATTTATTTTACATAATGAAGAGTACAAAAATCAACATGACGTTAAATTAAGTATTCCTGACACTGGTACGGTGTGTCCTCATGAAAGTCAAAAGTGTTGGCGTATTTTATTAACGACATAACATTATGCCCCATTGTTTCCTTCCTTGAAAAGACTCGTAAACATGAATTTTTATCACCGACACAATGTTCATGTACATATTTAGTTAGTTGTACATATATTTAACATAATATTCATCACTCCACCTTACTTACAAAAATACTGTCAAATTTCATTTCTTCAATTTTGTAACGTGATGGGGGACGTACATTCATAGTTTGGTCTCCAGTTTCAATAATTAAATGTGCTATTATTATTATAACTCACAATTTTATATGGATAGACTTCAGTCTTGTTTTGATGACAGGAGGCTATTCAGCTACATAAAAGTATGATCTGACAAGAATCAAAGAGTCACCAATTTATTACACAACTACAAGTTAGACTTTATGAAACCCAAAAAAATCATTACGATCGTTATAAGACTCTTTGCTCCTTTGCTGATCAATCATTTAAAACTATAGACTTACTTAACAGTCTTAAAAAAATAAGACGGAGTTGTGTGTCTGTTACTTAATAGAGAACATGCATAAAATATTGTATGACCCAAGTCATAATAAAATAGAATTTGAGACTCTGTCTAATGTACATAAACCTTTACACTTTCAAAACAATAAAAATTTGTACCCTGTAACACTGCAATATGTCTAAAATATAATTTAATACAAAAACATTTCTAGTCTCCTCTTTCTCAAATTACCCGAGACAAGATAATTTTCAAACATTAAAAGGAGAGAAAAATTATCAATTTAAGTCATCTTGTTAATTTTTTGGCATAGGTAATTTAAACTAATTATTGTCATAAAAGTATTTTAAGAAAAATATTTCCCTCTTAGGGACAAAATTAAGTGTGAAATTATTTTAGTCATTAAATAAATATTAACTATTGACTATGCCATAATTCAAGAATTTATATAATATAGACTTATGAGTAAAAGTATAAATATTATCATTTTGGGATTACATTAAATAGAATGTGATTCAAAACTGAGCTCGTGTCACACAAAAAAAACTAAATAGTCTACTTTATACAATTATTTATCATAGTCAAAATCATTTATAAATAAATAAATACAATTCAGTTTTATAAACATGACAAAGTACGCTAGTGGTAAAAACAATTTTTATACTATAAATTGTGAAATTAATGAGTAAACATTACTTTAAAAAATAAAATTGAGTATAGTTATGTACACAATTTCAATGTTTCGAAATGGATGAGGCTGAGTTGGAAAAACTATTGGTCCTCTTGGATGCAGTTCCTAGTCAATTTTCACGGTCAAAGGTCAAAGGCCAAGACCAAGGCCAACTAGCCAACTACATCACAGAGTGCCAAAAGTATTCTAGCCTTAACTTAAATTAATTTTTTTGTTGCTCACTGGCTTCACTTTTTAAATTTTGTCAAAATTAATTCTTGAATTTTTTCTTCATCTTTCTTTACAATTTTGCCACTAATTGATATTTATAGTCTAAAATATTAAAATTAAAACCAAGGGATTAAATAACTTACACTTACCTCCTGGACCCTTGAATTCCACAAATAATGTCTGATTGCACACCACTCAATTGTTCTCAATTAATTAAAGAATACCAGTCTAAAAAAAATTGGTCCGTGACTAATTGTAAGTGAGCTGAGAAAAGACAGACTGGAAATTGTTCCGGTTAGCCCCTTGTGCAAATTTTATTTTTGCATTGGGGGGTTGAAACCAAGCTCACTGATTCGTTCGGTGGAATATTTTTTTTTACTTCTTTTCTGCCATGTCTCCATCTTTTTATTTCTTGGAGATAATTATTTTGTCAATAATATTCAACTCGTCTTCAATACTTTCCTTGTCGTACCACAAATGTTTCAATTTAATAAAATAACAATCTTGTCTTTATTGATGACTACTAAAATTTTAATCATTTCAATAGATACTCCACAAAGATGAATGACAATATTTTTTAAATTTTTTTTATTGCCCCATTTTGTTTATAAAAAATTGCTTTGAAAAATTATTCTAATATTATTTTCACTTGTAGAATTTTTGTGAGTTGTGTATCAGTAAAAATATATTTTTATTTATTGACTATCATACAGATATTAGAACACAATTTGTAGGACTCATGTTGAAATAAATTTATCCCAAGGATTGAGTTTGTGAATGAATTCTGGTACGGATCTAAATAGTGAAAAATGTAGTCATTTTTAATCTGATGCTTAATTAATTTAATTTGCAAAAAAAATTAAACTCACCGCATCTTCCACGGCATACAATTCTTCTAAATTCATTTCTGAAAATAGTAAGAGAGCTGCCGAGACAATATTTGTATTTTTTTGTGAATGAAGAGATTGTGGAGATGCTCTGTACTCGAGATTATTATTATTATATTGCAAGTCTTTACTCAAATTATTCATTGTACTTATTCGTCGACGTGGTTGGGAATTTTGTCGACTAAAATCATTACGATAAAATTCCAGAATGGGAGACCCATTATGAACATTTGTGGGTGTCGGAGGATAATGAAGCAAAGCAGAGTTTCGATGTCCAGTGACTTGTCGACTGAAAGGAAAATTGTCATTGTCTTTGTGGGTTTGCATTGTGGGTATGGTGGCTGTTGCGGGTCTCTGAGTTTTTGACCCATTTGCTGGTTCTTGACTGACAAAGACACGAAGATTGGAACTATGATGACCCAGACCCCGTTGACGCATCATGTCCTCATATTTACTCCTTGAGTTGTCCTCAATGGGCCCTTCATAATATTTTGTACCAGGGACTATTGGCTTATCCTTATCTTTTCTCGGATGTTCCAAAATTAGACCAAGTTGTAGACTAAACTCTAATTCTAATGGCGTCACTTCCTGATTATCTAATACTTCCAAATTGGGCAATGCTCGTAAAACGGTGGGTCTGTACCTGTACAAGTCATAATTTATTGGATAATAAAATTAATCACAAAAAAATAATTGGAGAGAATTTAAATTGAGCTTACAAATCTCCGGCTGTTTGACAACAAGGATTTTCTGACATGAGAAGATGCTTCAGTTTGGGTAATTCCTGAAGATAACACACTTCTCTTAAATTTTGAATATTATTTCGACGAATGTACAATTCACAAAGGCAAGCACAAAACTGGAAATCGGCCAGTGTGGTGATCATGTTGAGACTAAATGATAATATTGTTGCCCTTTTAAATTGCTGTACTAGAAATATATCTGTCAAGTCTGATCCCCAAAAATTGAGTTTTGTGATTGACTCCATGTCACTTGTCTTGGCTCGGGCAGCCACCATGTCTTCTGTTAACTTGACCATTTTTGTCCTCTTCTACAATTATCTGTTCCCTCTGGTCACGGATTACAGTCAAATTTTAAACATGAGCCATCAATAGAAGTTGCATAAACTGTGAACTGACTAACTGCAGTGAGCAGTTAGTCTAGTCATGGGCAAACCATTATAGTTGTGTCTTATAATGAAGAGTTTGTATTATATGAATTAATTGATATTAGCTAGTATTTGGGGTGTAATTACAGTCAATTTTGTGGAAAATTTTTAAATGCAATGTGCATTGCATTGATAGGCAGCCCCGTATGCAGCATGCTCTTTTAGTAGTCGGTCCGAAATAATTTTATTCAAATTAGTCTTTTGTAAATAAAGTTGGCCAAATTTTTAGTTATAATTTCTATGACATCTTGACCTTTTACGATAGCCTTGGTATGAATGCAACAGAATCTTGGATTGTGACATTTTAGTGTGCAAATGCAGTTTAAAGAATAGTTGTACACAAAAGTTTAGAATTATTTTCAGATGTTAGACATTTTTTTTATTGCCAGGTGAGTCATATTATGCCATCAATTAAAGACAGCATGACACGTACGAATGATGTACGTAAAAATAACAACTTGCTTTCATACCCCCAAATTCACAAGCGTCTTTTATCACTTATAAATAGCGAAGTTTTCAGTTGCTTTTTGGGCAAACTGAAGAATAAAGGTCAATTTTTTTTGTCTATGGTTCTATCAATATACAGGAGTGTCCACTGAAAAAACTGAGTTTGTGGGGGGGGGGGGAAGAGAGATTGGACAATGTCTTTTTGTCCATGATGACGGGACATATATTTTTCATCCATGTGGATTAATTAATATTAAAAGGACAAACTAATGAAAATGCAAAAATGTAAATGGCACAGGACACTCGGAATTTGTTCATGAATTTTTAAAAATTCAATCGTAATTCATTTGTGTAAAATAAATTCCTGAGGTCAGGAATTCAGATAGAACAGTACATACAACATTAATTATTATCTAGTCTCAAGATTTTTACATTTCAATTGACACAAAAACATGATAAAAATTTGAATCTATTCTCTAATCATAGAAATCACAACAAAACATTCACACCAAACAAGACTTGTGTCACATGTGGGATATTTAAAGTTGTTTGACATGGGAAACATTATACAGTTTTTAACAGTTTAATGCATAATCGACAATGAGTCTCCACATATATCTGTAAACTTAATTAACACAATGATTGTTTGTACCACTAGCTCATTGTTGATTAAGACATGAAACAAACTCGAGTAAAATATTCAAAGTACAAAATGTATAAATATATATTTCTATTTCCTACACAAATACAATAATTGTATACTTTGGAGATATAGCATTAATTAAATTATATTCAAACTAAGAGTTTCATTGGCATTTACTTAATTAAGTAGTATCATAATACACAAATATATGTGTATGCATTTATTATGTAGAATATTCTTGTTCAAAGTTTTAGTGTTCGTTGTGTAAAAATCGTTTTGTAGAAGGTAAAAATTGTCAACTTATCTAAATAATTAAGATTTGAATTAGATAGAACATATTTAATGTTCAACAATTTAACTAACGTACCTGTACATTCACATAACCCCTTTGTAACATTACAAAAAAATACAAACATAAAATAATTGTAATGTAAAATATTGGGATCTACACATACAAATTACACATAAAACCACATTTTCATACATTTTATTGTATGGAATAACACAACAATAATAATATAATTTTGTAAAATTGAATTAATTAAAAAAAAGTAAAATGGTAGAGAGAGAGTCAAAAAGTGGACAAAAAATTTAAGTGATGACAACTCCTTTATGAAGACACGGTCCATTGGGACCTTTCAAGAGGGCCGGCCAAAGATAAGTTTTAATTGTTTCTGAATTTTGATCCGAGAACTCTGATCTGCAATGCATCTCTCTCATGTAAACTCTCGTCTCATATTCCAAGACGCATGGTGGTGTCTACATAAAAAAAGAAGAAAATTAAATATTAAAATTAAATGATTTAAACCATATTCAATATTCTTAGATTGTGCCATATCACAATTAAATAAACACTTACTAAATTTGAAAGATTCCAGGCAAGATGGACACAACATTCAATATATTTGATAAGTCCTTCACAAGTTTTTAGGCATGGATAATCATACAGTGTCGTCCATAATTGTTGAGCCACTTGCTACAATAAATAACAAAAAAAAATTAATCCCAGAATTTTTGTAAAATGATTATCCTCAAATCTAGTTTTATTTCACAAAAATGTCCCCACAAAGATTAAATGTTGAGCACACTGTAGACTGTGTCAAACGAAAGTGCATAAACTAGACTAGATATGCAACTTTTTCAATTTGCTTTCACAAAGTCGTGTATAAATTAAACAATAAAATTGATCCAAGGTATTCATTATTGCTTTTTTTGTAAGAAAAAACAGAGAAGCTTCTCTCTCTCTCTACCTATACAGGCAATGAAGTAGAATTTTTTGAAAATGTAAAAGTCCAAAAAACTATCATAATTGTCATAAATATTGTAAACTATTAGTAAATTTAAAAAAAAGATAAACACTTAATTGACAATAAAATAGAACATGTATTTTTTATCCTTACAATTGTTCATGTCGGATATGGACAAAAGAATGTCATAAAATATTTCATTTTTATTTAAATATTAACTCCACCGCTCTAAATTCTACTAAACAACGATTGTAGCCAAGTACAAAGTTAAAAAAAATGGAAAAAGTTGTAAATGAATCCAAATTCTTTCAAAGAATCTTCCGAAGAAGGAAAAACTCAGCTCGGTTGTTAATTCACATAAATTCTTGTATAGTTAGCTAAAGAAGGTAAAGCGTGGACTCACATGTTGATGGTTTTATGACTCGGTAATTGTTGTCTTTAAAAAAAACATGTACCTTATGCATACACTCTGATGCATTGCATCAAAAGTTTTAAAATACCAAAAACAAAAATCCTGTAATCTTTTTCCATCTTGAACATTTATTATACCTCCCGTCAGGTCAATGACTTTTTCTTTCAATTGAATGCTCACTCATAATAATACAATTGGCAATGTCATTCGTTCATTCATTCGTATCAGTATCCTTGTTTAAGCACTGAAAAAAAGAGGTTCAATGCCAAAGGATATTTTATTCCTTAATGATATCCCTATAAAATATTACTCCTGTCATTGTCTCAATTCTCAATTATTTAGCCACAATATTCCAAAACATATTTAATCATTAGTCCCTATCATTTTCTATACTTTTTCATAATGACAAATTAGGATTCACAACTAAAAAAAATTACCTGGACAGGTCGTGAGAGGTCAAATCGATGACTGGAAACTTGTAAATATTGTCCAACAGATTCCAAAACTTTAGCTTGATGTGGATTGAATTGAAACTGGAACACGGGTGAATTTTTTAGTGGACTTTGAACAGTCTTGGCATCCATTATACCCTTCATTTGGAGAATGGACTGAATTTGAGTTTTCATCTCTGCTAAGCTTGACTGAACTGCACGGAATGACAACTGAAATGAAAAATTATCAATACAAGATCGTGTATAAAATACTTACAGTGTATCACACAACACTAAAACAATATAATTGCACATCATAAAAAATGATACATTCATCAACCCATCAGTAATTTTATTTTTAAAAAAAACTGTCTGTAGGATTAAGTCATGTGGCAAATAGAGGTAAAAAAGCCATGTTACAATAAAAACCTTTTATTTTTGGCCAAGTAGACCGGATCATCAAAACTTAAAGATAATAATCATGTCATTGTGTTTAATACACGTATCTACATTCTACAAGAATTGATATCCATATATGGCAAACCAAATTCTACAGATGTTGTAAAAAAACAAATTTTATTGTTAGTTTGAGATCTACAAGGGACAAAATGACAAAAATGTTGAGCCTCAATTCCCAATTTCGTTCTTCATGAACAATTTTACAACTGCCAGTCATTTTCAAGAGTTGCTAGCAGGAAGCAGCGGGTACAAGGAAAATAATGTTGGGCATTAAATGGCCTCAACACCCCCCCCCCCTCTCTCTATCCAAATAAACTGTCGATTCCATGTAAAACTACGCATTGCATTAAATTCAAAAAATTTCAAGAAATTGATGACTACTCTACAGTCACTGGAAGTGGGCACGTTGTTATATTCTGAGTTAAATGAGAATATTTTTGACAAGATTTCAAAATTCCTAAAAAGATGAAAAATAATATTTTCCAGGACATGGGCCAAGTGTCCATAATTTGGGCATGTTCTCATTATAGTACAGAGTGGAAGTTCCGTAAGTATACAGGTCAAAGGCATAGAATGAACTAGAGATACAAATAGGTTCAGTAATCTTGAAAAGTAAATAAACAAGCAAAAATAAATAATTCTGATGATGCCCTGAGTGAGAGTAAGAGAGAGAGACAAAAGCAACTTCTTGGTCAAGGTTTACGATTG
The DNA here is from genome assembly GCA_034700945.1 of Arrhopalites spinosus. Lineage (NCBI taxonomy): Eukaryota > Metazoa > Arthropoda > Collembola > Symphypleona > Arrhopalitidae > Arrhopalites > Arrhopalites spinosus. The sequence continues at coordinate 49,931 of JAQIVZ010000288.1, forward strand.
GAATAAATTAGCAGCCTACAGGCAACGACTCTTTGATACTTCATTTCACTCTGTGCACACTCACCTGTCTCACTCACTAATCAAATGAAATACAATCTACATATTATTTCCTGATTCCTGATCAACCGTTACCTATCACATTTCTATCAGTCTCTCCCCCCTCTGTAGTTTTCACCTTCATCAGACAAATCTCACTTTCGTCTTTTCATCTCTACACTTTGTGTGTACAATTGGTATACCTACATGTTATATGCTAATGATTATGAATTAGACAATCTACATTACCTTATAGTGTATAAAATATCTTTCAAATCATCAAACTGGAAATACATATAACATGACAAGTCATAAATAGTCCACATGTGTATAAACTACTTTACTTATGTACATTAAAAAATAACTGCTCCTATTGTATGTACTACCATCAAGTTAATTAAACTAAATGAGAATAAATGTCTTCTACTGTACATGTACGTCATTTTTTTGAGTGTATAAAAAAACACTACAAATACTGGTTTATCGGCAACAAAAATTAAAAGTTGCTCCTACAATTTCTTCTTTCCTCTTTCAATATTGACAAGTCAACAAGTTGGACATTGTTTTTACTACAATGGTCTAACTGTACGTTGCACAATTTTTTTTGTGAAAAAAATAGTAGTAAAATTATACTACTCTGCACTGATATAAAAATGAAAAGATTGAGTGTAAGATGCCGGCTGATAATGTCATCAATGATCCTGAAACAATCCAACGACCAATTTCATTGTCAAAGAACTTTTCTACTGTAATAACATGAGCAGAAAACCTGAAAGAAAGTAAAATTTATATGTGCAATTTTCTACAGTGGACAACAATGTTAAGGCTAACATATTCAGTATACTACATATATGTCCACAAATATTTAATTGACGGCAACTCTTATTTTCGAAATATTTTTATCTTAAGAGGCCAAAACTTTTGACATGCTCAAATTACCCTCCCTAAAAGTTGTTGAAAAAATATCAAACTTTTGGGGAAAATAATTAATTGTCTTCAGTAGAAAGAGTTAAACTAATTAATATTAGTTTCAAAAAATGTTCAAAATGAATTGACTTACCACAACAACAGAGAAGAGAAGTTTAGATTTGAGCTCATCAGCTGTAGCCAGTTGTGGAAGTACATCCAAGCAGTCCATGGTATCAACCCTCACCTTTAAATATAATATTTTAACTTAATTAACATTTAAAATTAACAGAGAGTTGAAATGTACACAGTGTTAATTTTCGGGATGGAAAAGATAACAAGATTGATTAAAATATTAATTTTTTTAAATACAGTTTGTCTCCCTTCAATAATTTATGGTGTGTTTAATTTATACCTGACCATACACAGCCCCATAGTCACGAATCCATTTATTCCGACACTCTTCTTCATTCAAGTTCTCCACAGACAATACTTCTACACTTGACCTGTAACATTAAAAATGAAAAATAAAAAATTCAACTTTTCCTAATAAGCCATAATCATCCATGTAGCAGTTAAATCCCCCAACACCAATAAGTCCAATGTGTTTATTACTGTATTTTTAAAATTATTATTAAAATAAATTATTCACAAGTGCCATAATTATATCATCATGATCTATTTTTCAACTTGTTTATTCCTAAAGTCAAATGATTATTATTTTACTTGAAATTCTAGCCAAGTGTAGTGTATACAGATAAACAAAATGAGAAATATTCTTGAACTTCCTGTTGACTGTACAGATACTTAAGACATGCCTACATTTCATATATTTAATACTACAGCTATACAAAGGAGCAAAACTACAGATAGAACAAGAAGTAAAAGGTCAGGACGAGAATTATTTCTATTAAAATGCAAATTAAAATGTAAATCTTTCCAAGGTGTAGATAATGATGATTCTTTTACATGTTATCATGTGGCTAATAGAGGTGGTCAAGAAATGTGAATATTCCTAAGTAGTTGTTAATTTATGACCAGTAAAAAGTGAAAGAGTAGACAAGAACATGTCACGTTCTTGTCTTTTGGGCGACACTTTACTCCATTTTTTCTAAAATCTAAAGGTATCTGACCCGGATTCAATAATATATTTCTCATAAACATTAAAATTTACAGGAAAATATACAAAGACCCTATCATTTTCTACCAGGATAATGTGTATAACATCACATGATCACATGTCTTGATAATTTATCTGTCCACCCTTGATACTCTATATCTCCCATTTAAGGTGGTGTCAAAACCATGGAAAAGTTTTTTTAAAAAACGACAACATCGATTAGGAACCATCACTCCCGGCCTCAGGTGATTTTGGGATGTACAGGCTTTTGTAATGGCAGTTATAAAATGAAAGTGGATTTGAAGATGACTCCAACCATGTACAACCATGTAGTTTGTACAGTGTCCCCATGAGCAATTTTCATTTTTTTTGTCTTATTTGACCGGGGATGGTCATACACTCATAGACTCTGATATTTCAATTTCCCCATGATTTCAAGGTAATTTACAAGCTCCGTCACTAATCATAATCCATCAGTTGGGAGACACAGGTGAAAATTAGCAAGAGCAGTAACACAAAACTGGTTGTTTCCTTCTTGTGCTACATTATTAAATTACATGAGGAGTAAAGTACAAGAAATGATAGCGTGTAGAACTGACATTCTACACTCTTTTTGCATATTATTCACGCATACAACCCAAATGCAAATTTGAAGCAACAAAAAAAATATTTTCCATGCTCATTATCAACATTAAAACTTGTGCAGTCTTCCTTCGACCTGTCTTTTCCTCCTCCTCAGTCATAAAATGAGGTAATTCGGATTCTTGTTTTTGGATGATTACGATTTAAATAAAAAATGGGAATAATAAAAACAAGATCAAAATGGCTACCTGGCATTGGTCAAAAGATTCTTCTCCCTTTGTTCAAGATGATGAATGGTGGAGTTGGCGTTATGAAGTCCACGACGTAGTTGATTGATTTCATTTCGGAGTTCAATGATGAGACGTTCATTTTTTGCATTTGCATGACTCTGTAAATTAATGGCATTGTTGTTGTCCACTGTGTTATTTGTGGTTGGATTAATAGAACAATGATGATTGACACCTTGATGAAAAAAAAAATTAAATTAGTTAAATTAAATTAATAGGATTAAAATAATCATTAATTGATGTGGTGGGCACCTTGAGTTATAACTTGATCATCCGGGACAGAAACTAAAGTGACACACTCAACACAATTCAGTCCTGCTGTTGGGGACAATTGGCCATAGTCTTCGCCTCCTACGCTTCCATTGCCACTGCTCACACTTGACTCACTCCCAGCACAAGATGAACTTGAAACTATGTAGAAAAAAATAATCAAAGAAATTTTTAATTAAATTAAATCATTAAATGTGACTGACTGTGGGTACTCATTCTATTTGCTTGATGAGCAAAAGGAGAAAGACATTTTTGTAATTTATTTCATGCCACTTGAGTCCCCAGTCAAAATATCATCAAAAAAAACAAAAATGTTTAGTTTTGATGAGAATACAGTTTGAGACAAATGTAAGATGCTTTAAATTCATTGTTTTTTTCATTCTGGTTTGTTGTGACGAGAAGCGCGTGAGATTAATAAAAAGGAGGAATAAAAAGTCGTGATTTATGAAAAAGACTTTTTTTTTCTCAAGAGAAAATCGTGGGAGCATTCAGACTTTGTGTTCACTTTTAAAAATAAGTTGGTGTGGGTAAATTACTACAAAAAAAACTATACATAAAATTAACACTTGAAAGAATTTTCTTCAATGACTTACTATTGTAATAAGACATGTAAACATAATTACTTTTAGAGATTCAAATTACTTTGAAAAAACATTTTCCAAGAGTCACTGATCACTTTCTTTATACTTGTACAGTGTACACTTGTACTGTCAACATGAAAACCATAACATTTAATTCTCTTCCGTATTGTCATGTAACTTTTTAGATTTTCAATTTTAAATGTAGACTCCAATTAAAGTCAAGAATCAGGACAAGGTAAACTTTTTGGTTTAATTTCTAGACATAAAATAAAAAAGAATTTTCTTTTATAAAAAAAAACTGATGGGATTCAATTTGAACTGTCTCTCAATTCAATTTTTGGACGTGCTAAATTTCTACTGTTTACCTTTACAAGTCACTAGTTTTTAATTTTTTGCTGTGCAAAATGTCCCCTCTCCAGGGTTCATAATGAAAGCTTAAATTGTACAAAAATAAAACCTTAAATATAAATTAACAATAGAAATCTTAGTAGTTTGTACTGATATTTGAATCCAAAATGGTGTCCTACACTTGAATTCACATTTAAAATTGTGAAAAAAATTGCAAAGTATTTAAGAGATCATCAAAATAATTGAATAGACATTGCAAATTTACCTGTCAATATAATTATTAATGACAACCATTAAGAGATTACAAGAGAAAAAACAACTCCCTGGCTATACAAATTACAAAACTCCCTGTAGCTCAAGTACAAAAAAAATGAACATGTTTCAACCTGAAATATCTGAATCTCCGTACTCCGTACAAACAACGGAACTTTGTGACTCAATTATCATCATCAAGTTTTTTAACTACAAAAAAGAAAGATATACACATGAACCTAAAAACAAGTACAGAAAAAAAAATTTGAAATGCAAGTCAAGATTGTGAATGCAACTGTACATTTTCTTGTCTCAACAAAAAAAAAGAAGTTTGATAGCCAACAATGAAATCAAGAGTTTTTGGGAGAGTGAGACTCTTGTTTTTTTCTCTTGTTTTCTTTTTCAAAAAAAAAAGTTAACTAATGTACAGATATACAAAGACTCAAAAGTCGGTAGTTTAACTGCATCCATTTAATCGCCATCATTAATTTACTTTACATTAAATTCCCATGTTCTCGTCTCTTGAACCTCCACTCCACTCCACTTGTGTCATCATTAAAAGACTTTTGGGGAGTATGGACAAGTAAAGTTAATGACCAAATTTTAATTACTTAAGTACACACACAAACTATTATTTCAACAATTTAAACTAACCTTCAAATTACCAACTTCATTTAACTAAAATTCCATATTATGTAGTACTAACTGAAGGGGGGCTGGGCTATAAGGGTAATAAATTTAAACAAAAACAAGACCATAACAGATTTGACCCTTTCTAGTAAAAAAACAAAACAAAATCAAATCAAAATCTTCATCGATATGGGTTCTCTTTTTACATTAAAAAACGCCTTAGCCCGTTTCCTTTGGGAATTCATGAATCAAAACGAAAAAAGAGTCATGTTTTTAAATGGCAGGAGAGGAATCCTCGTATATTGCTAAAGCTTAATTGTGAAAAGATAACTATAATCAGTGAATCATAAAATGACCATCACGACCTAGAGAGAGTACAAGTTTCCGTACACAACTCAATCCCCTCCCAAAGTCCACTCTTTGTATATGATAAGGGTAACCACAGTCAAAAAATTAAGAATTAAGCCTATACATATCCTTCAACAATTTAAATAAAAATAATATTCTACACAAAAAAAATTTCAATTTTCTTTAGAGTTCTCCCTATAATAATAAAAGATACCTTTTTATTTAACAAAACTGATGAATTACACACAAATAAATATATTAACATTCATGAATTGTATTGCCATAAACATGAACGGAGTATAAAGATTATTATAATATGTATGAAAATTAAATGGGGATTCAGAGAGAGAGAGTAATAACAATAATCATAAAATACAAAATTCGATTTCTAAAAATCAACAGTAACTGGTGAATTTTGCAAAGATAACTTATAAAGAAAAGAATGTGCAAAATGTATTCAATGAGATTGAAAAGATATTAGAATGGGGATTCATCAACAGTTTTGATACAAAAATGAAATAATAATTCATTGCTCTTGATTCAAATCCAAGTCACATAACAATTGAGAATTTTGTGTGTGTATTCGCATAGTCAACAAAATTTCTTCTGTACTGAGAATGACGTACGTGGTGTGGCTATACAGAAAATGAATTCATATATTTCCTCTTTTAATTTATCTTGACTTTGACTTTCTTTATTGTGGTTCCTCCATAACCACTACCAAATGTACAAAATCATGACATTTAATTTTCTCTTACAAACAACTTTAACATTTTTGTTGCATTCTTGTACCCCAAAATTATGTACATAATTTCTTCTCTCTCTCTCTCTTTCATTACTGTAAATACAATGCGTACAGATACAAAATTGAATATAAAAAAAATCAACTTCATTTAATTTAATCCAACCATAAAATTATAGGGACACATGAATGAAATCATGAGAAAATTTTTAAAGTTCATTGCAAAATTTTAATTCCTCATGAGTTCTCCAGCCTTTGGCAATGTCAATGAATTTTTGTCCTTCTAACTTTATACAAATTCCTTTTCACTGAGGAATAACCAATAAAATGGTTTTTTATTGTAAAATTTAAAATTCAAACTTTTGAAGTAAACTCAATTTGATGCCTTGAGGACATCAAATATTTGATACGAAGAAAAAAAAATGTAGTGTAGCCATGCACGTAAACAATGAAAAATTCTCCCTAATTTATGGACTTGAGATTGTATCAATTGAGCGAAAATTTATTGGAAAAAATGTAAGAAAAAAAAACTTGTGTTTTCTGTTTCTTCCTTACAAATTGAAACGGTAAAATTTTGTGTACATATTACAGTTTCAATTTTATGAATATTTTTCATCTCACTCTTTCTTTCAAGAGGATTGGTTGAACCCTACAAGAGCCTGTTTGAATGTTAGAATATATAATAGTAGTTGGGGTATCACATGATTGTGAACCTGAATTTAAATTATAACTAAAAAGAAGTAAGACCAGGACTTTCATTAGTCCTTCCTCTCTTTCCTACACTACTCGCATCACATCTTGATCCACAGACAGACTACTAATTTCTGTTACATTAATATCAGTCTCCGTCCTTCATCTTCATTTCTGTGTAATTATTGTCTTGAGGTAAAACATGAAAGATTTTTATATTGAGTAACGATAGACGTCATACAAAAAAATACACAACGGATCCCGTTCTTTCATTATTATTTTATTATGATTTGAGACTGCTTTAGTTATGATTAAATAAAGTTTATGAACCTCATTCTCTCTTGTTATTCTTCCTTGTGATTTTTTGACTCTGGGGTCTCCTTTTCCTATTATTTTGAGCTATTGTTGTTGTCATCATAAACTTTGAATGTTTTGAGAGACGTGAATTTGCATTTGGCGTGGGTATGAAACTAAATATAATTTAACTGTACAATTCCTACTCCTAATATCAATCATTGTTAAATATTGTAGACAACTCATCACACAGCATCATTACATTTCTATTACCTCAAAATGTCTTGAAAAAATTCCTCGAAACTTTTTTGACTTCAATAAAAGCTCAGGAACGGAAGTAAATTAAATAACGTCAAAAAGATTAAAGTTAATTATGACTTACCCTTACCGAGGGAATTGTTCTTAAGAAGTTGATTCTTGAGTTTAATATGTCGAGGGCGCGTTGGGGTATTCGAAGTGGTTGTTGATTGGGATGAATGAAGTTCTCCTGGGCTTCCAGAGTCCATAAAACCGGATCGAGTTGAGGATCCTCCTGAACTCAACAAAGATGGCCGAAGAATTACTTTACTCCGAACTATGGAATAAAAAAAATTCTCATATAGTCATGTATCATTTGCAAAACATGTGTTTAATTTAATATTTAGTTAACTATTTAAACCTTTTAAATAAAAAAATTAAATTATTTCCATTCTTAGTTCAATCACCAAGTTCACCATAATTTTTTGAGCACTCTCAACACATTACATAATTTATACCAAAACTTTTTGTATTAATTGAATGGGAATGTGCAGAAAAGTCAGAAAAGATGTGAGATATGATCAAAGTAAAAAAAACATTTTTGCACAGTTTTTTTTCCTTCAGTTTTCTGGTTTGCCCATCCGGGAAAAAATCTATTAAAAATTGGTTAAAGTTTCTGTACAGGAACACTAATTTTCTCATGAACTGTCATTCATTGCACCAGGTGAGAAATATTTGCAAAAACAACAATTTGTTTTATTTAATAGGAAAGAATTACTTTGATAGTTTTATCCTTGATGAATTGTAATGCCAAAAAATGTTTCTCTAACCAGGTGCAAGTCCCAACCACAATTTTTATACATAAAAAAAGTCTTCCTTCTCTTCATTAAGCCGCTGGGGCCCCTTTTTTTGCACCGTTTTTTTATTCGCCGACATTGAGTGTTGAGACTACACACAAAAGCCGGAGAAGTTCAATCACTCTTCTTATTCATCCTTTTGCCTATATAACTCCTGCCTTTAATTATTGTTTTATAATCCTTATCCTTACAGTCTTTTCCTGTACGTCTGTCACATAAACTTGTAAAACGATAATTCCCATGTTCTTCCCTGCCTCTACGTACTTCCTTGCCCCGTAAACATTCCTTACATTTTTTTCTCAAAAAAAAACATCTACTATAAACAAGTAACAATGTAGTATAAACTTGACGTTCTTTTATTTCAATCAAGTTAATGAGAATTCAAAGAAATTCCAACTTGTACATAACATACACATACAGTACTCTGGATTATCTATAGGCTAAGCATTTAAGCGTATAAAATTTAATTAAAGTAAATGTATAGCAAATAAATACCGTTCCAAATGAGAGCTCACCTCATGAAATTCACATGTACAAAAAATACTATTTACACTGCAAAGTACATTATTCATTAGGACAGATTACAGATATCACTTAAATGAGTGGCTGTGCCAACTTTCATGACATGAAAAAATTTGCAATGGAATTGAAAGACATGAGGCTTGAGATATGACAATGAAAATATTTCTGAGTATTGTAGAATTAATCGTAATATTTATCTCTCTGTAACAATACTAAGTACCATATGATAGAAAGTACATTGAATAAAAGCTAAAAAGTGGAAGGATTCTCTTGAATCTCTTGAAATATTGTCATATTTAGGTTACATCGTCTAAGAATATGAGTAACAATATAAAAATAACTACAGGTTGGGCTAAATATAAGTAAAAAATGTCTGTGACATGATTTTACCACCTGTTGTGATGCATCTCTCTCTCTCTCTGTGACTTACTTATCATACATAGTTTATTATGACCGAATTTTAGGTACATATATTTGAAAATTGAATATTTGGACATGACCGTCAACAATTTTAATCACCCATTAAACAGACACCATGATATTGTCCCTCTAAATTACACCTTTCGGTCTAATTCCCCTTCTCGTAGAAAGTTTTTTGTCTGAAATAGACTAGCTAATCCTCAAGTATGAATGGACGTCATATTTATCTTTTATTTGACAAGCTTCAAATTTTATTGTCCAACCTATAACTATGAAACTGACAAAACTTTATGTAGAAAATTTTGTTTGAGACGAAATCTCATGAGGAAAAGTTTAGCAAAAAATTCTACTTTTAAAAATCCTCTAATATTACAACTGAAAACAAAGTTTGTACTGTTATAACTACAAACTTAATTAAATTTTTTTAATGTTGTAAAAAATTGCATGGAATGATAACACAAAAAAAATTCAATAAGTTGGACACTTCTATTGACAATCTTTAGAGTGAAATTTGGAATTCTAATAAAAAACAGCATGAGAGATATTCAATTTGCATGTGAATGAAAAAATGTACACAATAATTATTATGACGTCAGTTGAGAGTTGAGAATGATAATATTATTATGCAAATGATGCACGCTGTGACAAGACTAAATATTGAAAGGGTCAGAGCCACCGTCATGGTTGATGGTTGGTTCTGTGTTCATATAAAAAAAATTGAAATGAAAGTGTCAAAGATGTTTTTGTTTCCTTCATCCATTCTTCTTGTTCCGTAACTCCTTAGTCGAAGGGAGTTCACGACGACATCAAAAAGATATCACACGTCATCTTGTTTTGTTCATCTTGCATTGTAACAACAATAACCAATGATGATATTGTTCCATGTAGGAGGATCCTTCGTGCTCAACACCAAAAAGACAGAAACTGACAAGTGTGAAGTTCAAGTGGAAGGTCTTTCCATATCAACCTTCACAATGAATTCATCCGTCTATTGTACAAAAAAATCTGTACAATTCTACACACATAAAAAATCCTGGATGACATGTCACGCACTTCTTTTTTATCTCTCTAGTCAATTTGTGTGACAGCATCATTAAACGTGCAGAACAAAGTTCTGGTTCATAGTTAAACTTTACTTATAATTATAATGGTAATTTAAATTAAAATCTTTAAGATATTCTTCAATTTCTAAATCATCATCCTTGACAGGTACGTCATGTGTAATTTAATTATAATATAAAAATTGATTTATTTTTTACCTGAACGACTTAAGAAATTGTAGCGAGCCCTTGGCGAGACATAGGGAGAATTTCCAGAGGTCATGATGGCTGAATCAGAGTCAGAATGATATCCCGATAAATCACTCGAGTCATCTTCATAGTCCTCCAGTTCACCCCCAACTTCCTTTGCAATTTCCCGCATCATGTCCAATACCTGTAATTCATTTTTTAAATTAATTGTCATTTTTACCACCTTGAATTCAGCATTAATAAAATAACAAGAGTCAAAGTGAATCACAAGTTAAATTAATTTTCCACGTGTAATATATGATCCAGGCTCATCGAGGCTTGACAATTCTTGACGCCTACTACTATTTAATTATTTTGTATGGTACTATCCTTTGTAGTGTTTTGGTAAAAATTATGAGGCGAAGGGAAGTTCCTTAACATTTGAATGGGGCGGAAGCGTCTATTTAAATAGTCATAAAATGATATGCATCATCATAAAACATTTTTTGGTCCTGCTGAAAATCATTCGCACAGAAAAACAAAGAGAATCACTTGGCCATATCCATGTTCTATCATTATTTATGTCGCAAAATTATTAATAGTGGTAATGACTTTGGGACAACAAGCCATTCCACTTTAATTTTTAACGTAGTTAAATAAATACATGTGTGTAGTTTGTTACAAGTATTTGCAAGAGATGCGACTTTTCTATATTACAAAGGTAGAAATCTAAACATATTGAAAATATGTAGCGTATCATAACATGTCTAGTTTCTAGTCCAAGCCATAGCCAATTAGAAAGAAAGCTGCACGACGGATGAAACGACAGGTGTTGTATAAAATGAAGAGAAAAATAAGATTTTCAAGAAACTTACAAATGACACCAAAAAAGTAACACATGCCGAATTCTTTCATGCAGAGATGTGAAAAATATACCTAAATTATGCAATCAAAAATATATGTACAATACCCTACCAACTACAATAGTCCCGAGTCACAATAAAAAAAGAGAGAGATATGCATTTGCATCTCATCTCCATATCGTATTCAAATGATGACAGCATGAATCTACACAACCCAAAATAACATGAGCATTTTCTTCAGTAAAGTATGAGGAATCTCATAACTGTAAAATGCTTTTACATTTGTAAACAAAGAACCAGTTTTATAATGCAGAAAAAAAAGATTTTAAACTACATAAAGCTTACGTCATGTTTAAATGCTCACAAGTCATTTAAAACAGACAATTTAATATTTTTTTTACATTTTAGCTAAATATGTCTCTGGTAAATAGAAAAACTAGCTAAAATACAGTCTGCATTTTCACACCATTTTGAATATTTAATTTGATTTTCTCCTTTGGCATTCATGATTTAGTGATTGATAAAGGATAAAACGATAATTGAAAATCAAATTGACTGATCAAACTCGTTCGACAATAACAGTCAATTCTGCCCCATAAAAACAAAAAATGTAAATAAAATATGAGACCAAAATTTCCATACACGCACGTCGCACAATAAAAAACATGGACGACCAATTAAAATTAGGTGAACTCACTTTACAGCTCAAACTCCCTTAAATTCTACCTGTGGCTATCATCTCGGTGTCTCTATACTAAAATATTAATTACTACCTTTAGATAAATGATCAACCTTCACATGTGCCATCAATATAAATAATGCCAATCATCAGAACAACTACATCAATACAAAAAAAATCAAGTCTTGATTGATGATGACATGAAAAACTTAAAAACTTTTGAGTGACGGAAGGGGGGAACAAAAATAATGCCCAACTTTAACTTGTATCAAAAGTAGTAATCAAACATTGTCCTGAATAAATGACCAAAACATTTCTATTACTTTTAATACTTTTGATGTCTCAATTTGCCAAAAGGCTTTTGCCTCTCTATTTAATTACTGTCCCACAGTCCCTGGTAGTGATCCATGGAACAAAAAAAATTCCTTCAAGGTAGGTGTAATTAATTATTGCCATAATTGTTTATGTTTTCTGAGCCCCTTTCAAAATCCCTCGTCATAAAAAAACAATGATGAAAAAAATGATAGGAAAGTGTTAAAATTCAAGAAAACTACCTGTCCCTCTTAAAAAAGACAAAAACTTGTACATAAATAGAAATAGACCGACAATTACCAATCCCTATAATTATCCCCTCCCCCGAAATATAATTGTGTAAAATATAAACATTAGCAGTGCCATGAGTATATAACCAACAAAAGAAATTGGCGTACCTAAAAGAAATCTGAGTTTGAATCTCTGGCTAAAACGGATCTCTTAAACTATTATTATTTGTCTGATGGTTAAGAATAATTATCTTGATATATTTCCCCTTTTTTCATACTTCTACAATGAAAATATTTACAACATTTTTTTTATAAAGTGCGTCGCCATCACCGATGTAATGAGGAAAGGACAAGGATGTTGACTTAGTTTTTGTACATTGTACATTGTACAATATTTCTTTTTTACTAGGCTGACAGCCACTATCAAAACTAACCACAGAGAGAGCAAGTTGAACTCAATCTGTCCCTCGTACTAATTACAATTTGACCACATCAAATATATTATTACTTGAACACAGAAAAAAATACTTTCTCCCCCTCGTCTCTTATCTTAGTCATAAATTTCCAGGCTAAACTATAATTTCACAAAGAAATAAAAAGTGAACTGAAATGCCGTTCATCAAAATTCATTTTTTTTATAAAAAAAATTTCTTTATTGTCAACCTCCAAAAAAAAGTCATAATTTAAATTCTTGCCAAATAATAATTGACATTTGGTAACATTTCTTGTTGTACGTATCTGCATAATAGACTTTGTTTAAATTTCATGTCGAATCTGTCAAAGATTCAAAGGGTCAACATGAGAGAAAGTCTTCATTTATCTGAGTCATGGTGAGAATTTCTTTCCTTGTACAATGTACATAAATATTTGACTAACAAAATGTTAGAGAGAGAACAATTAACATTTTCAGCGTCTAGTCAATAGACTATTACCATGATATTTTTTGTATTGTTAGCACCTAGCCTTCAGTTTCAAATCCTGTCATTGCTCACTGATAACCTTTTGTTGAGACTGGAAATAAATGATCACGAATCTCCTACTTGGCTCTGGCTCATTCTCTCTTTTAGAAAAATTCAAGTTTTTCTTTCAATGACAGAAGAAAAAACAATTGTAGGAGGAACACAAGTCTCATTTGATTATTAAGAGGTTCAATAAATGTATCCCTCTCAGGCTACAACAATTCAAGTAGCAAAATCAATAAAAAAAAAAATTCTGTATTATTTGCATTCCTAATCTAGTACCCTCGTTCTCAGAAAAAAAGTATTATTTTTGTCTCAAATTCTTTTGTCATAAATAGGAACAAATCTTTCCTTTTTTATTTTCAAAACTAGTTTTAGTTTTAGAAAAACAATGAAATGTGCCATCCAGCTGGAGGTTATAGGTTCACCAGAATTTTAACAAATCCATAGATTTTTTTACAGTGAAAAATTAAAGACAAAAACTTTTTTAAAAAGAATTGAAAATGACATTGATTTGATACCTTTGAGCAAAAGACATAAATAATCATTTTCACAGAATATATCAGTACATCTAAATATAGAAAAAGAAAACAAATAAGTAGCATCATATTCTGGTTTTTGATCGTGATAGCCCAGAGAATTCTATTTCCGTCTTTATTTTCATTTGAACCTTTCCTACTGATATACTATTAGCATTACAATCCAAATACAAATAGAATTGAAAAAAATAGGTGTCAATGTTTCACCATGTCCTCAATTCCTAAAACTTATGGTACAGGTACAGCAGCATGTCAATCAATCATTCTGTAGAGGAAGAGGAGTAAAAAAAGAAGCCTAAAGGAAATTTTTGTTTATTTCCCATCATCATCATCCCCATGCTTTGCAGCTACAAAAATCAACATGAAAAACTATTGTCAATGCTAAAGCACATATCATCATTATGATATGCCTACAATTTATCATCAAAACCTCAAAACAGCTTCATCTCATCTCTCTCAATGTAGGTTAGGACAATTAAGTTGAAATTGTCAGCAAAGAAAAAGTGTAGATATACATGTACAATAGCCAATTAATATTTTTGTACTTTCATTTTTCAAATAAATAAATAAATATACAACTTAAAACATTTGTCTCTACTCAAAAGCCATATTAATTTGTATAAACTCAAAATAAGTTGAATGACAACCATCTTTCAAATTCTTGATCCTTCCTACAGACAAACTTTTAGGAGGAGGAGGAGGAGGGAAGGCTACAATGTGAAAATTCCTCATTAGCAAAAGAATGACATTGCAAAGATGTGGATGGAGAATCATGTGAGTGACATTTTCTGAGAACTGAGATTTGTCTTTCTAAATAAATTCAATTCGTACAATCTTTTAAAGGGAGCATCAAATCAAAAATTTATTCCAAATTTTTACACTTTTACTCCTTCCTCACAAGTCAGTTGTCGTTTATTTGTAATAAAAGCTATTCAAAATTTTCATGTATTGAAGCCGAGTACAAATTTTTACAACACTTTTAACTCTATACTGACTGAAATAAAATAAAATAGCAACCATTTAATTTAACTAACTTTATCTCTAAGTTTACTAGTAGTTAAAAAATGAAGAATATTAAATTCTGAATCATGAGTAATTGGTTCTCATCTATAAATACAGGCAAAACAATTTATCTGGCTCAATTCTTACATCATCTGTACAGTAATTCATAATCAGTTCATCAAAAAAAATACAACAAAAAGAAATTTGAGGATGGACAAGAGAAAATAGGCCTCATACTTCATAGAGAGAGAGACTAAGGTAACATTTAAAGATTACATTTGTCAACAATACAGCCGTGTCCCGACAAAACAGAGTCTGTTGGTGATGCCACTTTAGTTAAAAAGTTTTAACGGTACAGAAATTCAGTGTTACTCATCTAACCGTCCGTAGCTTCCAAAAACTCATCATGAACATGGGGATACTTGTCCACGTAATAGGATTGGATCAAGCCAAGAACTCATGAATGCACCCAAGAAGAAGAAGAAGAAGAATGATGCCAAATGATGGTAGTAGTAAGAACGACTCAAGTGTAAAACTCGTGTAAATAGTCAAGACACACATAAATTCTCATTTGTGAGGATAAAATAGTTTTCATTCGAGGAAAAAGAAAAAAACACCGTTGGATAATTTTCAACGTGGTCTCATCTCACATGTATTACTTACTAGATATAAATCTCATACGAGTACATACAGATAGGTATGGTCAGTGTAAGAAGACCGAACTGGACCAGAGGCGTAAGAATTTTGCAACATATTTTAATCCCATCTGGTCTTTCCAAAAAAATGTAGGTAAATCCATTCTTACAACAAACCCTTATTACAACTCATAATTATTATGTACCATATGTGAGAAGGTATGAGAAATAGATACATTTTGCATTTCCTTTTGACCATCATGCTACCGTACTCGTACATATCTTTGTAGTCTTTCTCTCTCTCTGTTGCTTGTCGTAAAATGTGAAGAACATATGGTTTTATCTCACTAGCGGATTTAGCCATGTAATCATAACAGACAAATCTTTGGCTCAAGATGAAGAAGAGAGAGAGAGAGACAAGCAAAAAAATTCGACATACTCGTACATAAACTCACCATTATGTGTGTGTGGAATCTTGACTAGAAGTAAGTAAAGAATCTCAAAATAATGGGCTAAATATTTTTTTTCTTGTGGATTGTTGTTCAAAAAGAGACTGGGGATAAAGATATAAAGATACGAGTATTAGCTTCAAGGCAATTCCATTCCGTAGCACATAATATTATAATCGTAAATTATCATCGTCACTCTATCCAAAGATCAGAAGCTTGTAAGTTAATTTCCATCCTCTTCCTTCATCATCCATCCATCCAACATTACATATTTTTAGTGGGATCTATAGAGCAAGAAATTCTGATTTCACAAGACAAGACAAAAAATGTAATTCTTGGTACATTTGTATACCTAGAAATAGAATAATTCTTATTTATCTTCATTCCATTTGTTACCATTCTTTTTTTATACATTTTTCTAGTATGCCATGCCTGCAAAATATGGACTATCCTCAAACTTCAAACTCTTTCTTTTTTCTAAAAAAAAGCATTACATTTGTTTTGACTATTGAAAAGAAAAAAAATTGGATATTCCAAATGTAGGTAGCTTAAAACTTTCCCTTGTAAGGATTTGAGCAGTCAAGTAAACAAGTGTTGAAAGAAATTAATAGAAATAGAAAATATTATCTAAGTGACTTCTCCAACTTTATTATTTTTTTTTACAAGTTTCTTTACTCAAGAAACATTTTAAGAGGCTTAATTCAATATTGAATTGAGTCATCATCATTTTAATCGTCATTTACTTTTAATGTAAGATTTTTGTTTGAGATTCCCATGTGCAGACATATGTCAACTCATGTAATCTGTAGTGAGTTAGAATGTAAAATCCAACATTTGTTCTCATCTCATGTTCCTCAACTGAGATTGCAAATTGAGTCAACAATAGTGATGATGGAACAATTGCTCATGGCAGTGTAAAGAATGAAGTCAAATGTAAAAGATGCTTCAAAATCTTGTCCATTTATTCAAGATGGTTGATGGTAGTCTACTGTCTCAATTTTTGTGAATCTTCTCAATTGAGTCTCTCTTTTTTTCTAAAGTTCCACGGAAACCCAACAATAGTCCTGAACTTTAGGAATGGCAAGGTAGACTCATTTACGGTAGCTATACTTTTAATATTTCTAAATTACACAGCTCATAGTGAGTCTTTAACAAGGAACACACACATAGTCCCCCCAAAACAATGGCCAAATGTCTTGTTCTTTTTTTTGTTAACCTTTAGATGAAAATACAAAGACTGATGAGTGTCTAGACTCGATGAGCATTCCATCAAGAAGATTTTGAGTTTGAATCATACAAAATGTGATATTTAATGAGTATTTAATGCACAAAACATCAATGGTCTGTAGTATACAATTTGATGGCACTTCCCTAATGACAGTCTTCCATTTCCATTGTAGTATAAAATACATTTATACACTCACGTGCTGGACTATTTTATTAATAAGCGAAGCATCTTTCACAAGTTTACTAAAAAAAATTCCAACAGGCTTAAAACATGTACTGGCTCATATGGGGATGAATAGGGATGGCTGTTCACGCGTTTCACATTGATTCACCATTTAAGTTAAAATGTTCCTCAGCTTTTCACTGTCCACACACGCACAGTAAAGCCCAAGGCGTGTTCACAAGTAGAAAAAAGTAACAATTGTAATGTCCTCCCATACAATACAAAAAAATGGGAAAGGTGAAAATTGGAAAACGGTGGAAAATATTGTATTAAATAATGAGCGTTAATTAATGATGTGGAGAAATCTTCCAAAGTTTAATCAAAGGGACTAATGACGATGGTTTTTTTTCTATTTTTATGTCTTGGCATAAAATTCCCTTTTTTGTGTAACAGATTATTCCTCAAATGTTGTCATTCTTCACAGATGTCTTTGTGAATAGACAGGCTGTGTGTCAGTGTGAACCATTCATAAAATTTCTCGTCACAAATTTTTTTTTTAAATTATGGTACACTTATTAACTAATTGTAGTATCAAAAATTAAAATGTACAATAAAATAAATTAAATTCCGCATTCCATTCATCACAAGGGATTTCTATGGGACATGATAAAAATTCCACGAGGATAATTGTTTGTACAACTTGCCTCAGTGGCTACTGATATAAAAGAGTCTACAGTAAATTAAAACAAGTCTAGAAAAATAAATAGACGTAAAAAATTGAAAAGAGATGAGCCCGTATCAATGTTCCTGAAAGATGAAAAGGTATATATAAAAAAAATAAATGATGAATCACCTGTTTGCCCCCTCGAGAATATTTCATTAGTAACGGTGCGACGACACTTCTCTCTGTCTGTCTCACATCCCCAGCTTCCTTCCTCAACTGGGTAAAATGAAAAAGGGCGTCCTTGTCACACTCGATACGTCGCTGAAGAATTCCAAGAAGAATGTCCATACAATGATTATCCAAAGTTGGCTCCACCACATTTAGTAGAGATTTATTCTTTATCAACCGGTTTTGAATCTCGTCCGCTCTATCAAAAAAAAATTAAATAAAAGTCAATATTATTCAATTGAAATTCTCTACTTTTTTTAAATAGAATATGTTTCACTGCCTAATTACATAAATATTTAGGTATTCAATTATATATCTCTAGTAAAGTACAGTTGTACAAGTATTATAAATTTAACAAATATTTAACTCTTTTGAAATCCACTTTAACTCATTTGTGGTTTAGCCCTACTGTTGTGGTTCTTCATGACTCTTTTACTCAATTTAATCATCAATTATAAAATTTAAACGCCCATTTAAACAAGAGATTGACATGTATTATTACACGTATACAATGGAATAGTATCCACATTAAACCCTTAGAACAGATACAGATATAAGACGTCTTATAAATACACTAAAGCATAAACAACAATTATTTTTTACCTCAGCTTTTCAACAACATAACGGCATTGACAAAAATACAATCAAACAAGCCAAGCTTTTTACACTTAACTAACTTTGTCTCTCTATTTAAAAAGAAGAGGAGGAGGAGAAGTTTTGTATCACGTAACATGAAAAATAATTTATTGTTTTAGGTCATAAAAGCCTCATCATTTCATTTATTTTTACCTGTCTTGTACAGTTTCTACATGTACATTCAATTTAGTTGAGAAAAGAAAGGAGGGGATAAATATTCTAATACCCAAAAAATGAAATGGATAATTTAATTTCCTTTCTTCAGAAAAAAAACTTTCCATTTCTAAACTCATATTTCTATTCTCACGTGCCATTCCTTGTGTACCTTCAAGCGTTTTTAGTCTTTTCACAGAGTCATTTAAATTTACAGATTTTTTTGTGTGTTGTATTTCTCATCAGAAAACTTTGTCCTCTAGCAATTTAAGAGGCAAATCATTTTATTGGCTAGTTTGATCAAGTGTCATATGAGTATTTACAAGAATCCCACATTTACATTTTTACTGTTGAACGTGCACAATCAACTACAGACATGCTGTTTGTTGTTGTTCATCAAAAGAATTGTAGAATAAAATATAAAGGCATAAATTCTTGATTACTATACAATGACCACCACACACTGTTATGACTTGAGCATACACAAAAACTTTCCTACAGTATAATTGTAAGGTACGGTTACATTGGATTAACAAAGACATCCCCCCTCCTCCTCTCTCGACTGTCATGCAAAATTGTAAATACAAATACTAGCCGTTCACATGAAATTAAAACTAAATTGAATCCACCATTTCTTTGTCTTGCCATTTATCATATATTATTATTTCTTTTTTTATATTTTTTAAGTAAAACGAATTAACTGTTTATTGTGTTTTTTTGCCATTTTCCCCACCATTTTTTTTACCGTAACGTGCAATGCAACACTGGTATTATAATTGAGTTGTGTGATTAACTTTATTTCTTACACAATACCCATATTTTATGTGTATGTACATACGTGTGTATGAGAAACAACAGAGTTCACAAGTACTACTTAAGTAGAAGGGGGGCAAATTGTAGCCAACTTATTATTACTAGATCACCCATTTCATATTTTTATTTGTTAGATTGAACCACCGTCTGAAACATTTAGTAAATATTTGGGCATACAAATTCTTAATTACTGGCCAAGAAACTAAAAAAATATGACTCTGTCATTTATTATTTAATTAGGCACTTTAATTTTGACCCAAAACATTCAACAGTTCAACTAACTTGAATTGAATTTATTAATATAAAAATATTTCATGGTGGTCATAATCTTTATTTGCAGTGCTGACTTTGAAACTCCAAGCGGCTTGGACCAAGCCCAGCTGGCTAGTTAGCTAATTTAACTTAATGCAGAAAAATACAAAAAATGAAATTTTTCTGCAGATTCCTTCAATCACAGACCACAAAATAAACTCGGAAAAAATAAGGATAAAGATTGACATAACCCAGCTGTATAGGATGGGCAATTTAATTTTGATTAGCTACGACTGAGACTCAATCGACTCTGTCGGTCAATAGTCTCATGGCGTTCCTAATTAATAATTATTTATTTCTTTTTGTCACAAAATTAATCTTTTTGTTAGTTTACCCCATCACGATTTACTAAAAATGGTCAAACTCAGTATAATAGCTATCTTATCCCCAGGTTCTTGTAAATTGTTTAATTTATAAAAAATAAATTCAATTGAATTTATTCTGACAAAATAATTTTTAATAAAGACAAGGATTTTTTAAAAATACAAGCCTCATACAATAATAACATTATCAATGGATAACGTTTTTTTTGACTCTTGAAAATGAGGAAATATTTCTTCAAACCCAAAGACTACTGGGTGTCTTGAAAAAACCTTCAAAAAGGTTTTCTACCTGCTAAGGGTGCAGGTAGAAAAAGGGGCTCAGTGATGCTATCCAGGTCTCAAAAAAGCTTGTGTTTAATTTTCTTAGTGGGATAATGATAAAAGTACAAATTTGACAAAAACAAATGGTTCATATCAATGAATCATCATGAATATGATAAATGTTTGCAAAAGAATGATACAATCACAACTATTTAAAAATGTGGGCACCATTGACACCTAAGCACTTGTTGAAGCGTTTAGCTACGAACCCACATACGCGACTACAGAGGTCAGGGGTGATCTGGGTAAATGCATATCTAATTGCATTTTCCAAATCAGCGGCTGTCCTTAGTCGGCCAGGATGTCCACGAAGTTGGTCATCCTCGTCTGGCTCGCGGAAAACGATGCTCTTGAGGAGCCCCCATAAGAAAAAATCTGGGGGGGGGGGGCCATGCGACGGACCCGTCTGGGACACCTCTTCCAATCCAACGCTGAGGAAAATGAGCATTGAGCCAGTCACGGACATCGGTCGCAAAATGCCCCAGAGCCCCATCTTGCATGAATATCCAGCCGGTCATGTTGTTGAGCTGGATGAGAGGCCAAAAGAAGTCTTGGAGCATTCTCAAATACAGGGCTCCAGTGACACTTCCGGTGAAAAATATGGCCCAATAATACCCACTAAAATAAAAAAAATCATGAAAAAACCGGGAGAAAGCGTGGGGGACATAGAGGGGGAGAGAGAGAGAAAGGGGGAGGAGGGAGAGAGAAAGGGGGAGAGAGAGAGAGAGAAAGGGGGAGGAGGGTGAGATAGAGAGGTCACGTACCTGAATGAATCCCGGCCCACACCATGACCCCAACTGACCTCACCTGGACCTCATACGTTGCGTGGGGGTTTTCTGTCGCCCACACGGACTCGTTCCAAGTGTTGCAGATTCCATCGACGGCAAAAAAACACTCGTCCGACCAGATAGTATGGTCAATAATGGGAGGGTGCATGACATACCAATGGAGCCAGTGTCTGCAAAAAGCAACCCGAAGAGAATAGTCCTCCGCCAGCAGCTGCTGGACCTCCCTTGGCTTACACCTCTTCAGGCCAACTTCTTTTAATGACCGACAGATTGCGAAGCGGGACATGTTACCCAAGGTCATCCTGGCCTTCCTAATGGAGTGACGAGGGTGTTGAATGAAATGGTCATTCACTCGCTGCAAATTGGCTTCAGTTGTGGCTGTTTTGGGACGTCCAGGTCGGGGTCTACTATGAACGACATTGCCAATTTCGATGAAAGTGTCGTAAATAGACTTGACTGTGTGTTGAGGGTGGGCGAATATCGGGAATTTCGATTGCGAATTTTCTGACCACCTTCGAAGCGTTCCCATACGCAATAAAAGCGTTCAAAATGAAAACACGTTGGTCTTTGGTAAAATAGGAATAACATTTCCCTAATTTTTCCATTTTATAATAAAACTCTCAAAGAGTTAACACCAACAAAAGTTCAAGGAATGAAACCCTTGAACGACTTGAAAAAATGCATAGAGTAAACATTTATCATATTCATGATGATTCATTGTTATGAATCATTTGTTTTCGTCAAATTTGTATTTTTATCATTATCTCACTAAGTAAATTAAACACAAACTTTTTTGAGAACTGGGTGGCATCCCGCAGCCCCTTTTCCTACCTGCGACCCCTGAGCCCCTTGAAGGTTCTTTTAAGACAGATTGTACAATTAGTTTTTAGTCTTTACATAGAATAAAAAACCAAGAAGGCTTAACTAGGGAAGATGATTCTCTCGAAAGCCTAAGGGATGTCCGGCCCTTTTTAGAAAGAGAGTATGTACATGGCATGGTAAAGATGCGGCTCTCTCGCTTGTATGATGGGACATGGTAAAGAGAGAGGTAATGTTCCCCACATTTTCCCGCAATGTATCTGATATGCATGCAAAAACTCATATTTTATTGTTGTATGAAAATAATCATTCATTTTGTCCTACATGTATTGTGGCTGGGGAGGGGGAGAATTAAAATTAATTTTGACATTGGACATTGGATTCCTTGAACATGTCACGTTACATTTATTTTTTAAAAACCAAAAAATATATCTCATCACATAAACAAAAAAAAACAAAAAAGAGATGGGCTTTATAAATTCTTTTCTAAATTAAATGAGATTGCGGTAAAATTCATTTTGGTCATATTTGGCTGAAAATTGGTGGAGTGGTGCTCCAGGTGACCA
Organism: Arrhopalites spinosus; assembly: GCA_034700945.1. Taxonomy (NCBI): domain Eukaryota; kingdom Metazoa; phylum Arthropoda; class Collembola; order Symphypleona; family Arrhopalitidae; genus Arrhopalites; species Arrhopalites spinosus. Next base: position 72,963 of record JAQIVZ010000288.1, read on the forward strand.
GGGTCAGAAAAATGTAATGCTATCTTGAAAGTTACTGCCTCCCTTGACCTCCAGAGGTCAGCAAAGGTTCGTATGTACATATTGCGAAAAAACTGGGGTTTAAATCAAAGATTTTGAAACTTGGCAAAACGTTTCTCCCTGTTCACCTGATCAAAGTTTACATTGTGGTCATAGTACAATGTTTATTTGCTTGACCTTCAAGGGTCAAAAGGACTTGTTTTATGTCACCGCCTGACGTGGGTCCGCAGATTATCCTAAAATCCTGAAAAAATCACGAGTATGCAAAATCGTGTGCTCTACAAAACTACATTTTCACTAGATGTTTAACTAAAGTCATAGAACGTCTGGACATCATTTCCGGGCAATTGTAAAGTGTAAAATGCGCATAAAAAGTGCCAAATAAAAAACATCAAGGATATTTAGTTGACAAATTATTTTGCTTTAAGATTTATTTAATAAAATATATACCTTACTGTAAATATGAGGATGTTAATACCAAAGACTTTAAAAGTTAAACTAAGATTGATATTTTTATTAGATTAAAATAAGATGAAGACTATTTGCTTGAATGTTATGTAACCAAAAATAATTCCAACTAATTTTTTAGTTAAAATACCACTACTCCTAAATGTTTCGGTTAAACTCCTTCAAGGATTTTCCAATTAATTACACCATATTTTTATGGAGTAATTATTTGGAAGACCCTTGAAAGCGTTTAGCGCCTACTGGAGTAGTTTTTAATAATAATTTTACTAGCATTACTTTTAATTTTTACTAAATGATAAAGTTTTACCAAAGCCAAGTAATCAAGAATCATTTTTCGATGATCCTGACATTTCATATTGGTCTGCCTGTACCAAGTTTTGACATTTACATTATCCAACATTGAATTCAGAATGATTCGTCGAACATTTATACCTTGAATGTTTGACCTTTCTTTCACAGCCGATATGAAAAGTTTTGGAACCTGTAAAAATACATTGTGATCAGACGTTTTGAGTTTATGTCCGTACCCAAAGGGGATATTGGAAGTCAAGTCCACTCGAGGGTAGGCTTTATTTCGTAAGAGAATTTCGTTGACGTTTGAAACTTCGCCTTCATGGGAATATCCGAGCAAATTATTGTCGCATTCATCACATTTGACTCTTTCAATGACCTGCTTTGCGGCCCTGCTAGCGATGTAGATGATTGACTGGTTATCTTTTTCAAATGGATCGAATTTTACTTGTTCTTGAAAAAATTCTACCATATTTGCCGTACCTACAACATAATATAAATTTAAATGATTTAATTTGCTACTAAAAAATACTCAAAAATTTTGTACAATATAAATTACATAATGCACAGATATAAAATGTAATAATCAAATGAATTGATCAATAATTATTCTTATCTTTCAGAATTTTTGTCGCTCGGAAAGGAAAAAAAAGATTTCCAGGGCGAATTTCTTTTATTATTAACACAGCTCTGAACCTTACAATTTGCAGGCATATTAAATTCAGATTTTAATTTTATTTTTTATTACTTATTAATTTAATATTAAATTATTAATTTTTTTTGAATGAAAATAAAATAAAAATACGGCCGACAGTCGGCCTTGTGAATATTTGAGAAATAAAATCTACTGCATTTCATAGTCATTTTTTACCCTTTGACAAACACGAAGTTGATAAGAAAGTCTATTTATAAAAATAAATCGACTTTTCCTCGAAGACGTATTGTTTTATCTCCTTACTGTAGGATTAGCAACATTGATGGAAATGTTCCCAAAGGGTACCCTTGCCCTTCTAAAGATAAGCTTGAACCGTCAGCCAATAAAAAGCTACTATAGCCCGACTACGTCACAGCATTTGGGCCATAGTAGCCTGTAATTGGCTCTCCCCAGTCTTGTTTCATACAGACGTAGAGAGATAGGAAATAAGTCCTCTATTACTCTATGTAGTCTTTATAATCAAAACCAAGTCAAGTCAAGACCTACCATAAAATTATTTGAATTTCTACCTGCCAAGCAAAAAATTTAACAACCGTACAATTTGAAACAAGATATAGTAGAGTCCATTCCATTTACAATCATAATTGGACTTGTTGACTTGGTCCTGCGGAGAGAGAGAGAGATGTACAACATGGAAAAAGTAAATTGTTGATGGTAATGTCCATGTAGTCTATCTCAAATTGTATAGAGAGAGGCCCAAGTAGTCATTTTGTACAAAGAAGAAAACCGGTCAAAATCTCATTTCCCATTGAGCCCTCTTATTAGACATTTTGAATAGCATATGCTCAACAACTCAAATTAAGTAGTTTTAAAGACTAGTTAACCCCCCTCCCCCATCATTTCTCCCTTTTTACTTAAAACTCATTGTGGTTACCCATATTTTCGCACAAGGTGCGGTGTTTCAATACAAAAAATAAGAAAAAAGAACCAGACTAAAGTAAACATATGTTTTTGCTCACAAAATACACAAATTACACTTCAAAAACTAATACAATACAATTTCAATGGATTACAAGATTTCTGAGTCAACAAGGCTAAGATGATTGTCAGTACATTGTTCATTTTCTTTGGTTCAAAATCTGAACTTGAAATACCTTCTGTGTACTCATATTTGCTCAATTTGTTTTTAAAGCTAGATTTTAGTGGCCTCTTTCACTCCCTCACAAAATTTTTCTTAAAATTCTGATAAACAAGACTGAGTCTTGTTAGAAATCCTCAGATTTAAAAGAGACGTGACAGGGTCGGTGGGAACAAGTTTATTTGATGGAATCAATTAACGACATTCCGTTTGTTAAACAGTCGACACAGTCAATTCCATCAATGAAATAATTACCCCCACGTTTATACAAGAGAATCACGATTAATTTCTGTGTTTGTGAGATTGCATAAGATTGAGGGACAGGTATGGTACACATCTATGGTATAATGTGTGTAAAAAGGAAATGAATAAAATTGTAAAGACCTGCGTGTCTCTCCCGTTTGTACTCTACTCGTTGACTCAGATTAGATCACTAATAAGTACATAGATGAATAGTTAGTTAAAGGAATGCAAGTACACGCCATAGACATTTACCGGTGGTTTTCTTGGTTACATGGTTGAGAGGGTGAAAAACGGTGAACAGAAAGCGTAATCGTGCACAACCAAAGTCAATCTCCTCCCCCCTTGTACAAAAAAAACGTCAACTGGTTTGGAATATCATTCCAAGTTAATTTCAAGTCTCCTTCAATTATGATTTACGACTTTTTAAAAATCCTTCTCCCTCTTCTAGCTTCAACATTATACACCCTCACTCAAAAAACTGTCATTTTCAATTTTTTTTCAACCGTAATACTCTTTTTTCTCTTCAAGACATTTTTACTGGATTTGATTGTTGTCATGTGTCAGTTGCAGTTTTAAAGACTTTGGAATGGTCGCAAATAGTCAAATTTTTTGAATGAAAACGCATAAATCATTGGCCACCATTTTCATTTTACTGAGCAGTTCTGTTACTGATCAAACTTTTTTGGAGAATATTAATATGCGTTTTATATGCTCGAACTCAGAAATAAAATTAATTTTAAAATAGTTAGGTAAATTGTATCATAAACTAAGTTAATGTTTCACTCCCTTTCAGGTCATAGGCCTTTAATTAAGTTGATTTGGTGGAAATTTCTGGGTTTCAGTTTGAAAATGACATTAGAATTGGACTCTAAGCTAAATTTTTAAAACAATCCCTTCATTTTGGACCACAATTAGCTAATTCCTGCCAATTTCAAATGCTCATCTTACACCCATGAAAAATCATTACAGTTAGTTAAGTGTTAGCTGTACAACAAAGTAAAAATGGTATTGACAGCATGACGACAGCATTGAGATGAGAATAAAGTTAATAATTAAATTTGATAATACAGAAGAATAGAAATTACCTGAGCGAGAGTTGTCGTTGATGAGAGGCTTGTATGGGTGCTGGTCCGTGAGCCACATTTCCCCGATTATTTCGATTAGACAAGGCCAAATCCTCAAGTTTCTGTAGGGCTTTTGTGTACGTGTCAACAACCCGTTTGAATTCTAACTTGAGGGCATCATGTAAAGGTAAGAGAGACTCATCTGTAGTCCCCACCAATCCGTGTTGCCCCATCCCTTCCACTGCCTTGTTCAATGCCTTTTGTCTCTGTAAAACTGTCTTGGTCATCTTTGGATCCGCCACCACAATCACTTGCAAAATCTTTTTACAACCCGACGTAAAGGGTCCCAGTGTGTCCCTTCGATTTCGATTCTAAAAAATTCATTTTCTTTGTTTAATTTATTCTCATATAAAACTGGCATCAAGATGAGATTCTCAAAACATTTAAAATTTTGGAGACTAAAATATCCTTTCATTTTTATTGATCGTGTAAATAGATAAAGACAAAAAAAATGTAGAAAATTTACAAAGTCAACACACTTTGTGTTAGTGCATGGTAAATAAAGTTTGAGACTTGTCAAACAGACTCATCTTCTTGCTACCAAATCGTGTTTAAAATTTCTCTCAAAGTGTACACGAGTAAATACTTGACCGTGTCTATTTTCTACTTGTTCTATTGTACAATTTTGATCATTTGATCTTTGATAATGCATTTGACTTCCCATTTGATTGTACCGTTAGCCTTGTCGGGGGTCCTCAACAACGGTGTAGTCTTTTTTTTTTCTTTTGATCAATACGGGACAAGACTTGTAATATATTTTAATACTTTGCCACACATCAAATGGACAACATTCACGAATTTATTGTCCACATGGTGTGTGTCTTTATGAAAAGAAACTAATAATACGCCTTGTGTATTTGTGTTGTTGATGTTGAACCAACAATCAAGTCCTTTTTTATCCAACAAGTAAGTAGACATTGGATTATGCACTTATTAAATATTCAGATACATTGCAGTGAATCCCGAAATCAATAAAAACTTTCTCATTATAAATTATAATTACATGTATACGAGTAGAAAAATGATGAGGTACGAATATAATAATATGAAGAAAAGTCTTGATTTAGCACCTTATGAGACGCTAAACTTTCAAGCCTTTCATATTTTTAATATTTGATTTGATGAGTCCTTTAAATTCTCTCAACAAAAGAGAAAGACTTCATGGGGATCGTAAGTTAACGGCTAATAATTATTTGTACAAAAAAAACAAAAATTTTTAGTTTTTTTTACCTGAGCTAGATCGTCTCTAGAGAAAAATTTCACCATGTGCATGATCACAGACTCGGGTTTAAGAGGTTTTAGACATACTTCTGGACCGTCGGATGTAAAAACCTGTAGAGGGGATAATTTTAAGGAGATTTTTGTAAATTTAAATCGTTTAAAGAAACTGCTCAATTTGGTTGACAAAAGAGTATGGTTTATTTTTAAAATGCAATTAATAAACTTTAAATTGTCCAACAAGGTACCTTGGCATAAAGAGCTTCCATTATGGGTAAAGAGTGTGGCATAGCCTCCACAAACACATCCATGGGCAATTCCCTAATTCACACACATTAAATGGGACATTATTGTAAACGTTGAAGAATTATCATTTTGTACAGTCATTTAGTATCACTGAATAGTATTCAGTGAAGACAAATGATGAGATGTTCATAATTCAAAATTTTGACAATTTGTGGTGTAAAGTAATAAGTAAAATAAATAAAGAGAGAAAAATTTTTGTAAACCTGATGATGATTCGAAAAGTACCCACACTGAGTCTTTGGATAAAACTAGCAGCCTCACGGTATTGAGCGTGCTCATACAATAATAACACCTGCAAAATGAAAATTTTCACGCACATGAACACCTTCAACAAGAGAATCTCTATTTTAAATACATTAAATTCATAAGTATCGAGTCTACAATTTTACTACATTTTATACAGATAATATATCAAAAGCTAAAAATTCTTTCTATCATGTTCCGGTAATGGTTGGATTACTTTTCTTCGTAATGATATTCAAAATAATATTTTATTTCTTATGCTCTGAGAATTCTCTTGTCTATTTTTTGAATATCGTCTCTATTTCCACTTGAAAGCATTCAAATGGAAAATGCAACGGTCAATGTAATAAAAATAACATGCCTTTTTTCATTTTACTCTTCAAGTTTCAAGGTGGAGAATTATTACTAATGAACAACATGGTGAGGAGAACAAAGCCCCTGAAAGCTGTATTGATGAAATGAGAAAAAGTAAAAAATAAATAATTCAAGTGCCTCAAATCGTCCTAGTTTAAGTTTTTTAAAAATTATTTTAAAAGTGACAGTCCCCCCTAAGGATGACCATGTCCCTTTCCATGTTCAATTAATCTAGAGCGATTAATCATGTACAATATTATAAAATAACTTAATTACTGAATAATGTCATTCAAATAAGGTCATAATCTCATTTTTATTTTGTATGGAGTATGGATAATAAATAATTTCACGTTTATTGTACACCTGTCTGTACAATCTCATCTTTAAGTGTACATCCTGCAGATTTCTTTTTAGTTGAAATGATGAAATGAAGCAACAGAACAATTATGTAATTTAATGTTACTTTATATTTATCTTGTAAAAGAAGATGAGAAAAAGAGACGGTAATCTCAAAAAAAATAATTAAGATTGACGCAATAAATTTAGTAGGCCGTAGACTATCAAATTTTTAATTCAACTAAAAGTGTGCAACTGAAAACTCAGAGTAATCATTCTATAAGATTTAGTTTTTTTTAACTAAATAAATTGTTTTGTATACTTGCCGATCAACATAAAATTAATTGTACCTACATATTTATGCTAAATGACAGTTTATCTACATTTACTAAGGTTTAGTAACATTCAATAGTAAATTTTTGCATGCCCCTGTGGTTGAGGATAGTAAATTACATTGAATTGTAACAATGATAAAATTATGTATAAATTACAATTTGTGTAATTTATTTGATTTCGCTAAATCTTCCCTAACATGTGTCATTAATGAGAAATGCACCTACATTTTTGTTCTCTTGTAAAATGTATTAAAATTTTGTGTAAAATTTTGTGAAAATTCACAAGACTATTCTAACACGTGAAATGAATCTTATTATAATTTTTTTAAAAAAAGAGAATAAATTTGAAGACCTTTTTGACGGCGATTCGAGGGCTGACATCAGCAATTGTCATGGACGAGACTCTAGACTCGGATTCAACAGGAATGGGAGTAAAATTAAGAATGGGTGTAAAGTTATTGGGATAATTATTATTCAAAGCCCCTTGAGTTTGGTAACTACAAGAGAATAGATCTCCAGCCAAACTTCTTGACCACCTTGACTGATTCCATTTCATCTTTTGTACCGGACGCCTTTGAATCTTCTCTGGTTTAAATCTAAGAAAAAAAACAAATTCAATCTCCATTTAATTCCATATCTTCATTTTTCCATTGGGCTTTCGACAACTATTTGGCTGGCCTTCTAGACGAATAATTTAATGCTTTCTTCAAAATTACAGAGCTACAACTGATTATGGAAATACTTTTGTTTTGTCCACCATCTTGTTTTTTAGGGTTTTTTTTAAAGTTTTTAAAGTCAGACATGTGTATTTTTTTGTGTTCTCTTTTGCAGAGGAACTACATGGAAATACAGAATGCTTTTTTACTTTGTTCTCTCTTTGCAATTGCACCCAGCGTGCATAACAGGGGAGCTCAGTCAAATACCCAAGACTAAGATTGTGTACTATTTACATTAGAAGAGACCGGAAAAATGAAGAACCAAAAACTAAGCAACGGTTCCTTTTCAGAGTCAGCCTTCAGCCATATCATGTCATCATGGGCAGAATGAGATTCGTCTTTTCACAACATGACAAGGGAGCGACCAATTTTAAGGACACTCAGCACAAAGAAAAAAAATTAATTTTCTTGAGTTTACAACAAAAAAAATATGTTTTTTACAAGTCAAGATGAGGATTAACTGCTCCTTTACCACTGTACAGAAAATGTATAAACATTGGAATTTTGAAGGACAGAGAAACCCTTGAATTTTACCATTTTACAACTTTTTTTCGAATAACCCTTTTGACAGAAAAAGTGGAAGACTGTAAATAAAGATAATTGAACAACAATAAGAAATTACCTGTCATGACTGTCCAAAAGTGAGGATCTTCCTTCCAAAATTTGTGCTGTCGTCCCATGGGACCAAGTCCCAGGTTCACCAATTTTTGTGAGCATAGAATTTTCTAACATTGGATGACACACTAATGGAGGGGGATTATAGGATCTCGTTGTTCCATCGTATCCAGAAGCATAACACCTCTCCAAACGATTATTACTTACACTCATGATCACTACAACACATATATATATCAACTTGTACACATGTAGAAACACCACACACAAACTACACAACCGTACTCGTCGGCAGCAAACAATCAACTGACTTGACTCTCCTCAGAGACTACACACAATCCTCTACCTCTTCCCCCCCCCCCCCCCCTCTTTCTCTCTCTATACTACCTGTGGAGCCTCAATTTTGGATTTGTCAAAATAATTATTATCCCTCACGTTAACAAACAACTAAAAATTTGACATGTCACCACCAAAATTCACATTTCCAAAAATAAAACAGCAAAACACCATCCAAAAATCTGACTGCCTCGAATGAGAATTGAACTCATGACCCCTGGTTTACGAGACCAGTGCTCTGCCTCTGAGCTATCGAGGCCCGATTTTGAAATTTTCCGAAAAAGCCCCTCTTATGTCTCTCTAAGGCT
>JAQIVZ010000289.1:0-81589 GCA_034700945.1 Arrhopalites spinosus
AATTTCTAAGGAATGCAGAATTTTGAATTCGGTGGTCCTATCTCAAATTGACCATCGTCTAACTCTTAGTCCTTTGTGACAACCTAAATAATTTGCACTGTACATCATAATTTCATAATTTATACTTCATAATTTTTTTATTAAATTTAATTAATTAAATTTTTTCCCCTCAAACAGTAGCTGAGAACGTAATGCTAAATGCGCAGCCACCTCGTGTTCCTTACTTGTTGTACTATCGTCGAGCGGATACGCTTCTTAATCATCATGTTACGCAGTCGAGAAAAGAACGCTTCTAGACACAAAAAATTTGTGACAATTTTTAGAAAGATGAGTTAGGTAAGATGAATCCTTTTGTAATTCAACGGAAGAAACAAAATAGTAACAAAGTAGTATTATGAAGAGTAGTAATTATTATATATTGTTGTAATTATTATTATTATGATCATATTTTCCCTTGTAAACAGATAGGATTAGAGAACACATACTCTCCTATATACCCTGTTGAAACTTATGTATTAATATAAATCCTGTATATAGAAGATAATGATTTTCATGCGTGTTCTTATGAGGAAGAGACTGTGGTATAATAATCGTAATAATAATTATTATTACAATTGGTTATACTCTGTGTTAACAGATTAGACATCCTATTAATTTTTACGTTCATTTTGTGTCTCGTCCATAGAACAAAAAAAATATTATGTTCCGCTCCTATTGTATTCGCAAATTTCACTTCTTAAAAGAACTGCATCTTCTTGTCAGTTAAAACTTTTGGTTATATAGGTTGTGAATAATGACAACAACAAAAAATTAAAACACTGTTGTTCCTATTTGAACAATAATTGTAAAGAGTCTATATTAATTAAAAATTTATTATTATTATTATTTTAAAACCTTACATATCTATTCTATTTGATCGACTGTTTTGTTCGGTTCGCCTTCTCTTTTTTTTGTGTGAAAATTTTCTTGAACCACATTTGTATGTTTGTATGCTTCTGAATCTTACTGGTTTAGTGTTAGATTTTAGGTAAATATACATATAGTTTTCGTTTTGATTTTTTATTATTAATTGTTTGAAAAATTTCGTATATTAATAATATGAATTATTATATTATTCTAAATTAGTATACTGTGTACATGACTTGATGATGAGAAAGTCGTGTGTTCTCGGAGGTTTTTTTTAAAAAAAGAAGAAAATTATTGCCCGTGATAGTCTTGGTTATTTTTTCAAAAGATTTTATTGTTTTATGAGCACATAAGTAGTAGCATACAAAGATTGTGAAATAGGATTTTTCCTACGGAATAATAAAAAAATATACCGTGCATATGTATGCCTTACCAAACTTTGGTTTGTAGTTACTATATATGTCCAGTAATTTTTAGTGCGAGTCTTTGTGTCATGGTATTGTTTTCTTTGAGTCTATGTTTTTGTGTTTTTTGGTATCTGTTCTATTCATTGATTGGGACAACAAAAGAATAACGTTAAATGAAATTGATAATGTGTCAGAGGCCGGAATTCTCTTTTATTGTAAATTATTATTTTAGTTCTAAATTTAAATATAAAAAATAATTGACCGTTTAGCTGTTATGAATCTTTAAACACTTACAGTAATACTGTGTATAGGTACAATATATTGTAATATACTATTAAATATGTAGAGACTATATTATGAAAGACGATATTGTACTAGATATGACGAGGCGAGGAAATATATGTGTATACATATATAGGTGGCAAAAAAGGATTAATCTCTGTAATAATAATAATTAATACTAATAATAATTGTAATAAACTAAGATATGTCGCCTTTACGAATCATTTGTGCATTTCAATTTGGATTTTTATGTAATATATATAAATATAAAACATATGATATTTTTTTTGTATAAAAAAAAGAAAATTGTTGTTCAAACAACTATAACAATCTCTGGCTGTTTTACTCTCGGCCTAGGAGAGACTCGTATGATTGTTCGCTGTACTGTTCATGCGGACCCCAAACTATTATTATTATATATTATGTTATTATTATACAGAGTAAAAATATGATGACAGACGGGTTTTAATGACAGTTAACTACGATTGAAGGTATATCTTGTTGCAGTAGTGTATGTGAGAGAAGATGAGAATCAAGCGATTTAGATTTTGTTACTTTTTTTTTCTTATCTCATGTTATATTTAGATTTATGAATAATTAGAACAACCCCTATATTTATTTATAATAGCTATATTACTTAAATAATTAGTATAAAAAGAGAAAAATATTAATTATATATATTATTAGTAGCATGTCACTGTACTGATGTGATGCTGATTTCTGCGGTTTTTTTAAGTAGTAATTGATATTTATTATATATCTCCAAGAGTGCCTCTTTCTAAATATCTGTTATCGAATTTTCGACTTGCGACTAAATCTATGAAATGCAGCTGCAGTGAATCAGCTTTTCTAATCGCCTACATTCATACATATTGTGTACCAAAGCTGCAGAGAAATTGTAACGAGTTATATAATATATCTACACGTATTATATGATGAACAATGGTCAATGATGAATAATTTAATTGCAGTATAATAAACTTGCTGATATTCCCGTTTGTGTAAATGGCTCTGTATACATGCTGCTACATATATATAAGTAAGTTGTACAGTGTATATATAAATATTATACTTATTATTAATGTGTGTGTAGAGAGAGAGAATTATATCACGAGTAAACAAAGAAAAGATGATTTCAGGATTAAAATGTTGTAACTGTTTCTGTAATTATTCTAATATAATATTGAGTCAACAAGGGGAAACCTTTGTTGTTGAAAATTGCAACTATTATTACATAATTAGAGAGAAAGTATAAATTGTGGAGTGGAAGCGTGAGATATACATGTATATTAGACTTTACGATTTGGTTCCAGTTTTTTTTGGTTACATTATAGTGTGGAACTGAGAGTATGAATGAAGTAATACGAATAATGTTATTATTCTTATGGTGAATAATTTGATAAACATATATAATTATATTATAATTTGGTAAGAACATTTGAAAGACTTGTACTATCTTAGGTATAAAATATATAAAATACGTATACACACATATATTATATACATGAATTTGGACGTGTGATGTGACACAATAAGCGCGATTCAGTGTTTCGTTAGCGAAAAAATGTATTCAGACCGATTGTATGTACTATGCGTATGAAAAATAATAATAAAAACCAGTAATCATAATAATTACTTAATCAAAATATTAAGTCAGTATGATGATGTGAAAATAACTAATTATTGCTCTACATATTATACGTAAGTCGATAGATATTTTGCATAAATATATGCCAATTCTTCACTTTTAATACAAAATCCACGAAAACTTTATCATACCAGACATAGAAAATATTATTTTTTTAAAAAAAGTACATAAAAGTATCTCACAAGCGTAATTTACATCTGTCTCTTGGACGTAATTTCAGAGATTAATCACACATAAGGTTGTCGGTAGACTAAAGGATCACGTTACTTTTATTCTTTGGAAGATACTACTATTGGTTTTGGCCTGTCTCGAAAAGTTAATCGCTTCTTGATGATGGCTTTCACAATGTATTCCGTTTGACCCAGTGTATCATTCACCGTTTTTTGTAACACAGCAAATGGTTTATCAAGCATTTGAACTTTTCCATACAATATATGATGTCCAATTATCAAAACTGGAGGGCCCTGTCAATAAAAATGCATCAAGTTAATTAATCATTCGAACACGTGCAAATTAGTAAATAAACAGTTTGATTTTTTTTGTTACTTACATCTTTTACATAGTGTAAATCGCCAACAAATTTTTCGGATAGACAAGCATTACCGTCACTCTCAAGATTCCCCTGTAATTCAATCATGGCCCATTCCTTGACATTGTCAGGTCCACTAAACCAATGAAAAATAATATAAATTTACCGTACAAATTACTGGTAATAAAAAAAACTTACTGTATTTGATGAACAAAAATCTGCATTTTCGAGTGATTTTTTCCTTTTGTTTATTTCTGGCAGCCAAAATTTTGCCTCAAAAATTCTCCCAGTTGTCCTTGTTTTTTTTTCAGTTGTCCTTGAAAACCTAGTGGGCCACTAGTAGTGCCTTGGCACTAGTAGTGGCTAGTAAAGGAAACATAGCGTAATCATCAGCGTGGTTTTTTCTGGTTCGGTTTTTTTGACAGCTTTGACCTCTTCAAGTAAAAGTAGAAATGGCTTCACATCATCGTCCTTCGAGGAGAACCCATGAGTTCAACTGTCCATACGACTATGTCCAAATGGACGGACTGGTAAGTATAAAAAAGTAGACTTTTCTAGCACTCATTTTGTAGAGAGATAACAGATGCGGTATGATTTTCATTGAACATGTTTTTTCTTGAAAAATAGGCTGTTATGAAAATTATTAAACATTGCTATGAAGAAAGATCAAATATTGACACACCTCGTGGAGGCCTTCTTGGACTGGTTATTGAAAATAGGCTTGAAATCACAAACACTTTTGCATTTCCGGTCGCCAAAAATATTGAAGAGCCTATCGATGAAGGTGTGTTTTTTTTTTTTTTTTTTTTTTTTGTGTTAATTTCATACTTTTTGTTCTTAATACACAAAGCCGGTTGTTAACTAAATGGGTACTTATTTCTTGTTTTAATCTATTTAGAATATACAACTAACATGATGTTGCATATGAAGAAAATTAATCAAGATTATCTTCATGTTGGCTGGTACCAAAGTTGTGATTTGGGATCATTTGTTACAACAGAGTTTGTCCTTGCACAACAAGGTTATCAAGATTCTATTGAAGAGTCCATTGTGGTTGTTTACGATCCCCAAAAAACGGAAAAGGGTTTCCTATCACTAAAGGCGTACAGACTCACACCTCAAGCACTTAAATTACTTCAAGAGAGTGAAAATACAATCACTCCCGAACTAGTGAAATCTCTTCATCTTAGCTACGATCGTTTATTTCATGAGGTCCCTCTTGTAATTCGTAATTCTCCCTTGGCCAATGCCTTGTGTTGCCAATTAGTTGAAATGAAACCAGCAGATAAGGGTACACAATTTTTGGACTTGGGCACGACGTAAGTTCAATTATATTTACAATATTACCATATTTTTTAAAATGACATACTCCTTTATTGATTTGTTTATGACTTTGATTTGTTAAAAAATCTCAATATTAGACTTTTTTTTAAGTCAGGAGTTACATAAAATGACGATATTTCCACCTGATTGCGATTTTCATTTGCAAGGCAGTACTAAGAGTATCGTACAACGATGTTATTTGCATAAAAAATATTTGTCACCAAAAAACAGGACTGAACAAGTATAAATTTTAGTGTTTTTTTACAGGTCTGTAATGGAAAATCATCTTAAATTCTTACTTGAAAAGGTGGATGAGCTTCATCAAGAATCTTACAAGTTGAATAAGTGGCAAATGCAAATTTCAAAACAACAACAAGAGAAAGCTAAATACATTCATCAAAAGGTATATTTTTCTTTCTCTCTCTTTACTATCAATTATTGGGATTCTAATGTCGTAAGATTATGTTATCATTCAAATTAAAAACATCTTTCTATGTACTAACAGAACTTGGAGAATGCTACTCGTCAAGCTAAAGGAGAGGCTTCCATGCCTGAAGAGGATTTAAATAAGATTTTTCGACCTATCCCACCACCTTCGAGACTTCCGACTATGCTGGCATCAGGTCAAATTGAAATGTCATGCAATCAGGTCAATTCATTTTGCTCGCAAGCATTGGCAAAACTTTTTGTTGGAGAGGCACTTCAAGAAACAAAAATTGATTCATAATGATTAGAGTATTAGTTATTGTATTGTACAGATAAAAACTTGAATTGGATTTTTTTTATTCATTTATGATCGTTCAAGTCGAAGGACTTGAGTGCTACGAAACAGAAACATCGCTGTTAAATTATTATTAGCCACTAGATTTATGTTTTACATCCGAAATAATGATAATTATGTAATGATTAAATATGAGCCAATTATTATCATTGTTTATCATAATTGGTGAATAAAATTTTCATGATAAAAATTATACTGGCAATTTTGTTGTGAACTTGTACTTCATCTTACATTTTCTTATTTTTAATTGTCATCATCTTTTTCTTTACACGTCGAATATTACATTACATGAACAAGATTTTCAGTGTACTCTTCATGTATTACATTTTTCTTACAAAGTCCAAATTAATTAATTCAAAGATTATCATTTTTAAAAATCCTTTCTTGGAGGGAATATTTGGCGAATTCTCATTTGAAATCACACGCACGATTTTTGACGAGCGAAAAATAGGAATCAATTTTCTATATTATTGTCAATTTGTAGTGTCATATATTTTCAAAATGTACGTAGCAGTTGTTGGTTGCAGCCATGGAGAGGTTGACAAGATTTACGAAGTTGTGGAACGCATTGAACAGCAGAGGAATATTAAAGTTGACATCCTACTATGTTGTGGTGACTTTCAAAGGTAAGCTTTTAATCAAACTTTTTTTTGTCTGACCGATTATTAGTTACTTTTCGATGATGACTGTGAATTATCTAATTGACATAGGTTTCTACCACAAAAATATAAGTGGTTGATAGTTTTAGATACTTACATTATAAAGTTTAATAGATCCAAATCTTTCTTTTTTTCAAAGTGTCCGGAATATGACGGATTTAAGATGTATGGCTTGTCCAATCAAATATCAAGCAATGCATGATTTTCACAGGTAAGTATATTGAATTGCATTTGTTATTAATTCGTTACTTTTAGTTTATTCCCTCATTATTCTCAAATACATTACATGGCAAAGTAATTTATAATTGATCTTCTTTTGCATAATTCTCCCCTTGCAGATATTATTCTGGTGAAAAGAAAGCTCCTATATTAACATTATTCATTGGAGGAAATCATGAAGCATCAAATTTTCTTCAAGAATTACCCCATGGAGGTTGGGTAGCACCGAATATCTTTTATTGTGGTTACAGCTCAATTCTTAACTTTGGTAAGCATTGAACCAAATATAAATTAAGCTATTAAGTACAACATGAGAAGCTGGGAAAAACTTATCATGAAATACTTCATTTCTTTTCACAAATCATAATATTCTTCTTTTTTAGGACCACTTAGGATTGCAGCAAGTAAGAAACTAAGAATTACGTACTAGTATACCTATGTAATTTATATTGTAATTAAGTTACTGTAATATATTCATTTATTATTGTTTATTTTTTCAGTTTCTGGAATTTACAAGGTACATCTGAGATAATATACTTCATGAGCACAAAATTATGAATCATCTTAATTGTGATCGAATGCACTACATGTACCATGATGGATTGATAATTTGCGAATTTTTTTATGAGTAGGGACATGACTTTCTGAAAGGACGTCACGAAAGGCCACCTTACAATCAAAGTACAATGCGTAGCGTATACCATTACCGTAACTTGGACGTGTTTCGTATGAAACAAGTAAGTTTTACACAATGTGATACATGTCTTATTGTATTCTTTCTGAAATTCTTTTTGTAAAAATTTTGTTCAATCATTTTTAGATTCAGACTCCTGTGAATATTGCTTTATCACATGATTGGCCCAAAGGAGTTCACAACTATGGAGATGTGAACAATCTACTCCGAAAGAAACCATTTTTCAGGTTTTATTTTTAATTATACCTAATACACCATACTTGGGAAGAAGAATGTTAACTCCTCTTGAAAAATTTTGAGTCTTGATTACTGTGTAACCCAAACATCTTGTTCACCTCATTTTCAAAAATAATAACCATGATTTTTTGAATAGGCAAGAAATACAGCAGAACGAGCTTGGGAGTACACCTTTATTTGATATTTTGAGTAAACTTCAACCAGATTATTGGTTCTCGGCTCATTTACACGTCAAATTTGCAGCAATTGTTCCACATAATTCTAATGAGGTTAGAGAAAAAATTATTTCAGAACTTTTTTATCATTGTATACAGACTGTAGTACGTATTGTCTCATTTTTTACGTGTTTAAATAGAGTTCAACTGGGGAAAATCCTACCGAATCTGACCCTTCTACTCCAGAGAAATCAACTCGGTTTTTAGCACTAGACAAAGTTCTTCCACATCGACCATTTCTACAGGTAAATATTAAAAATTAAACATTATATTATGTCATAATAGAAAGTAGTACGTGATATTCATAGAATAGTGCCGATGTGTTTATTCACAAGTATTGTGAATAATTATTTAAAATAATTTATTTTACAGATACTTGAAATTCCAAATGAAAATTCTACAGAAGAGTTAAAGTTGTCCTACGATAAAGAATGGTTAGCTATCTTAAAGTCAACTAATGAATTAGTCAGTGCCAAGGATGCCTTGTGTTACATGCCAAGTCACACCGGATTAGGAAGGTACATCTCATTTGATCTATTTAGTATATTTGCGTAGTTTTCATCAAGATTAAATTAATTTATTGAATGTACTTCATATGCAAAATAATGTAGTACAAGCATTTTTATTTCAATCTGTTTTGTACATGTAAAATACTTGGTTTTGTTTCATTACTCAGGTATGACTACTCACCAACACCAGAAGAAATGGAGCAGGTAAATGAATTATTTGGTGGTAACTTTAATGTACCTCAAAATTTTTCTCAAACTGCTCCCATTTATATTGAAGGTGAACAACCAGGACGAGCTAGTGCTCTCGTAAGTTCTTTTCTTTTCTAAGTAACTATGACTGACTTGTGTGATGTTGATTCATTTGTTTCCGAGATAGTAAATGTAGCTATACTTTTTTCGTGCATATTTCATTAAGATACGACAAGTAGTTTTCTCTCACAAGTCATATAATTGCTAATTTTATTTTATTTTCATTCTAATTAAATTCCTTATGTTTATGAAATAAAATTATACACCAACAGGTGAATCCACAAACAATAGATTTTTGTACAAAGTTGGATATTGTTGACCCCCTACGATTGACTCCTGGATTTGAGGAGCCTAGTAGTGAATATGATGGAATGGATGTAATGGGAGCATCTCAATATGTTGATAAATCTCAACTGGATATTACCTACAATGAGAATTCCTACAACCAGGTAAGGATCCCCTCATTCTCTTTTTTTTGTATGACACTTTTGGCTTTTTCATTCTAACAGTTTTTATATAAATTACAATTTGGGGAAGTAGCCCATGTACATAGGATGTGATTTCGTAGATAAAAGATGTTAGTACAGGGGTTTTGATTGTGAAAGTTTATGAGAATAATGAAAGACCGACAAAATTCGAGCTAACAAAAGGGTCAGGGAGATACAAAAATGAGTGTAACAAATGTAGCCGCAAGGCTCTGGAAGATTAATTTAATAAAGATTAAAGCTGGGAGGGTGGTTTTTGGCATAAACCAAGATGTTCTTTTTGTGGACAGCGTCAAATAATTTCGAGAAAGGTAATTATAGCGTAGGCGAAATAAGAAAGTTTTTGCTTTCTCCTTGATAAGAACAACTTCTCTCTGTCGGCCTTCCGTAAGCTAATACTGCTGAGAGAGTTTCAAGTTATATCTATATAGTAAGAATAGTTTTTGAGGATAATTAACAGCATGCGGAAGGAAGAATTACTACTTATTCTAATAATAAATTTTCATTAATGTTATTTAATTTTCACTAATGGCCTTGCTTTCACTTGATCTCTTCATATATGATATTTCGTTTTCATTTGTAATAAGTACCTATGTAATTTTGGTTTCTTCTAGTCTTCCATCAACCCTGACGAGATCACCTTCGATGATGATGATGATGGAGATGGAAATTGTGAAATTCTGGAGGCTAGCATAGACACAGGAGGTGAAACAAGTGTACCAGTTAGCATTGGTAAACTTGTAGAAAGTTCTACTTTCTCCAGGACTAAACTAGTCCTTCCAGCACCTAAATTTAACCCAGATGATGATGAAGAAGAGGAGGAGGATGAGTCATGTCCAAAGAAAAAGAAAATAATTGACTCACTATAATATTTCTTGCTGAGTTTATCTTTTCTATTATTAATTGTTTGAACTTTGAATGTGCTCCCATGCCTTTTATGGTGTTACAATTTGTTCCTACAGGAGTAATCTTGGAGTACATAAAAGTCTTGTTTTATATCTCAAATTTAATATTGTACTCTCCCCCACCGCTTTTTTTCTACCATATTTAATATATCATTTACGAAGAACCCGTTCTTGTAAATGACAATAAAGTAAATATAGTTTATTTCATAAAAAATACTTGGCTCATGTACAGATCTTGTTACCAAAGTTTTTGAATGAAAACTTGCATAATTTTATCTCTGAGCATACCACAGATTATTCAGTATTGCATCCATTTAGACTTTCACAAAGCTTGTCATCTCCTATGTCACTTTTCCAAAGTCAGAGAAAAAGTAAAAGTGTTCATATAATGTATACATATACAAAGAGAAAGCTTTTGGAGCAAAGCAGGCGTCCGGCGCAAATGAAAAAAAAATTGTGAGAGAGAAATAAATCAAGGTGGATCATAATTTATTGTTATTTGTTAGGACATGGGCACATATTGCTCAATTCTAAGCCTTTTAAGAATGACATGCTATTGTCTTGGTTGTGAAACCAATGGAAGGATGACGTCATACCTCCACATATTTTTCACTTTTCTTTTCTTCTTATCCCTTTTATTTTTATCATTGGGCCTGACATGCCTGTAATTTTCTTGCTGCTATTATATTTATAACAATTTAAATAATAACAAGAAGAAGCGTCAAGAAAGTCAGTGCATCAGGTGGGTGTATGGTTATTATTGGTTATACAAAAACAAGAGAGGGTAAAGTACTAAAGTCGTCTCTGCATTTTCTGGCTTGTAAAATAATTTTCTTCTAGTTTGTGAGGTTTTCTTTTATAAATGACGATCATGACTGTTAGCACGTAACAACACAACTGTCAATTAATATAGTTTTAAAAATAATATTAAAAATATGTATACAATGTCCCAAGAGGTAATATTATATCTCATATGCCGCAAAAAAGTAAAAGCAGATTCGACGTCATCATCACGGTTCCTTTTCCCCCAATCTCCCTTCCCTACAGTTGATAAAAATAGGTTGTACTCATGAATGAGTGTTCATGGATGGGAGGGCATTTGATGATTGGTATGGTTGATAAAAGTAACTTGGAAAATTAGGCAGGTCATTACTAATATCTTTGCCTCCCTTTCAATATTTGACCATCTTTTTCTCTTTTGTACAAATAATATTAGGTATAGATACATAATTACATTATTAGTATGCATGATGTGGATTATGGTTACTTCATATGAGACTTTTCTCTCCTTTCACCACCATTGCACAATCCACTTTATGTGGCGATGAGGGACTGAAAGGAATCTCTCTGGCACGTCATGATTCATAAATATTTTTCTTTGGCCTCACCTGCATCATGATGAAAAGTCATATGTAGACTTTTTTTAGTCCTGTTGACATTGTAAATTATGGTTTGTTCTACAAGTACAGATCATCCCTTGACTTGATTGTCTACTATATTCCATCCAAATTTTGTTCATGTCAAGACAAGGCATCAAGGGATTTGAAGGTCTAATTTTCAATTTTGTCTATATTTCTTCATTGTACCTGCTCCCTCCCTTTACTTTCTTTATAAAAATACATTTTAAAAAATGAGGGCTGTCTTTTGACATCGATATATGTGTCATCTCCTTCATCGCTCACCACGTTTATGAATCATCCTCATGTCATTTATTATTAACATCATTACTATAACGTCACTATTATTGTGTCGTTAGTTTCGAATCTTGTAACTCTAATAAATATAATCACATTTTAGGAACTTTCTATTCTTGGATGGGGATGAACTACCTGCTCGTACGTAGTTTGTATTTGAAAAATATGCGTTATTGTTATTTATTCTGAGATCCTGAAATAACGTTTCATGCAATGTGTTCTGTCAGTGAGTAATTCTTCAAAAAAAAGTACAATTAACATTTTTTCGTTCAAACTACCCTACACGATTACAGAGAGAACAAAGCCCTGTGACGTCATTCCCACATTCTTTCTCTAATGAACCATTCGTGTTGACTCTCCACTCAAAATTTCTTTGTGGAACTGAATTGCAAGGATATTTGACCTTTAAGAGACTATCTGTAATAGTTTGAATAATAAAAGGATTGAAAGACCCACCCAAAATGACATTCCTTACTACATTGAGTCGATTTCTGTTGTAAAGTCTATAAAAACATTGAATGATCATAATTAATGTTTAATATAATACGAATTTCTAAACAATTTTATAGCGAGTTTCTTGTACTTAGTCAGACTCAGATTTATAATACAATTTTATAGCTCTCTCTAGCTCACGACGAATATTCTCTTGAATGTAAATAAAAACAAATAATGTTTATGTTTGGTGTATAAGAGAATGAAAAAGTTAGTTTTCATTCTAAAATTTGTACAATAAAAACTTGGAGACCATATTGAGAGTTAATATTCCAGGTTGAGGTTTATTCTAATTTTGAGTCTAACATTTCATAATAATTGTAAACCATGAGGGAGTAATTTTGTAGTCAAACACTCATGATTTTAACTTGATCCCTGTATTCATATCCACTACCCACTTTATATTTGCAGCTTGTATGTATGTGTGTGTGTGTGTGGATTTTAAAATGAATCACAGTGTAGGTCCTATAATTTGTAGGATGCAGAGTATCCCATACCGAGACTTCTCTTTTACATCTCTTGCTGTGTCAGTTGAACTGACTCATCTTCAGTTTGGGTTGTTATTTCATGTTTATAACTACATATAAAACTTTACATGGATCATGTGGCGATTCATTAATTAATTCAACACTGATGAACAATAATTGTGGGGTCAAATGATTCTCCAATTAATCTCCAACACTTGATAATTATCCCTATTAATTCTCTCACCCTCCCACTATTTCACTCAGCTATAATCCACTTGGGACTCAAAACCCAAAGTATTTGACTAAATTCCCAAAACCATGTGAAATTTTAACAGCTAATTTTGAGACACAATTTCAACGAGCAAAATTTTTTGCCTAAAATAGTACATAGTATAACAAATAATATTCCACCAACTGTAAACATACTTTAATTTGGTACAATTAAAATGAGGACAAATGTAATGTAGAACAAAAATTTGATGGGCATTTCACGTAAGTACTAAATGAGAGAAAATTTAGACTAGATATTCAATTTAAATTCTATTTTAATAGTTTTTTTTGAGCCATTCCTGGGATGATAACATGTAAAGTAATTTTACTTTCACTTGAAGTACTTTCTATGTAATTGATCATGTTGATTTTAATATGTACTTTTTTTATACGTCCACATATTACTCAACCGTTTCAATTTTTGTCAAATTGTATCTCAACCATAAAATGGCTTTTAAATTGCATTCAATTAATTTAGTTTAAAGTGGGTCGCTGTAAAAAAAATTCTTGAACTCTTTTTATTTTGGTGAGTTTTATTTTCCAAGTATTATATTCAATATTGTATTTGTCGTCTTCTCTAGCCCCCAGTTTTTATGATTGTGATGATATGTGTTGTATAAATGGAGAGGGGAGAGATGTGTATATTCTCAAGTGGCAGAAACATTTTATTTTTATATCTTTTCTCTAAAGAAATCCTTCCTCATTTAGTCGTTTGAATAAAATTGAGAATTCAAGTCACAGATGTTACACAAATTTCATTATTTTATCTCATAAAACTTTAATAAGAAAGTCCCACCACTAGAGAATGAGGAAATGGGCTCAGGTGGTGATAAAAATAAATAATTTAACCTACAATTGGCCACAAGGCACAATTTAAAAAATAAGAATTTTCATTCACATTCAGAGTCTCCGTTACAATTATTTTATTTATCAGTAATCATTGGAAATCTATAATAATTTGATCAAATTAATTACCGACGTGATATTTAAAAGCACTAGCTAGAGATTCCTTTGTAAAAGTAACGTGTGTAGGTCGTTTATTATTTACGAATAAGATTTACATGAGAGATTCTACTCTCTAGCAGACACTCAAATCGAATTTCCAATATGGAGTTTAGTCAAAATTAACCATTGGGGTCAAGTTCGAAGCCCTACGTATGTACTTACAAGCTTGTTAAGATTCGAGGATAAAATTTATGAAGCTCCTTTTGTACTTCCACATATTTAGAGTGTGTGAGTGTGTGCATCAAATAAGATAAGTAATTTTTTCAGTCGGTTACCTAACAGACAGAATATCCCTAAAATACTTAAAAGTTAATTTTAAAAAGATTAAAATGAAAGAGAGGAGATTAAAGAGAGAGAAAAAGTTGATTGTAGTTAAAGTTTCCAAAAAATTGGGTATAAAGGAAGATTGCATGATACAATACACTTGTCCTTTCATTCTAGACTCCTTATTTATTCTATAGTCTAGTTTACATGTTACAAAAATAATATCCCTAGTCTCTTTATCACTCTCCACATTCTTTTTCATGAGTCAGCTTCAATTGAGCTTTGAATTCATCAAAATGAAACTAGTTTTCTAGCAGATAGAATCCAAGGGTATAAAATATATACATAGTATATTCTACACCCTTGATAGAATCACGTGTTGTAAAATTGAAAAAGTCTTGTGTATTAATATCATGCATACTGATGTTACAAATAATGTCATAAGTCACATTGTTCCATTTTTTGAACTAAAGTACTTGAGTCTTTTGATCTCACTTTAATTGTCGCTTCTCTGGGCTATTTGCCATAGGTAATAACTATATACCTTTAGTCTAAATTTACAGCTTGTGAAATGTAAATAAATGGTGAAGGAGAAGACTCGAGAATTTTCAAGAGAGAGAGAGACTAAAATTATAAGCTAAGGATTTTGCAACGTTTTTTAAAATGAGAAAATATTGTACTGATTTCAAAGTAATTAATTAATTTTGACTATTTACACACACTCTTCATCCATCCTCTTCTTTCTATTCTACCAGTCTCATATGAATTTTATTCAAAATTGTTTGTCATCTCTTTTCTAGTTACCTCCCCCTCCCTCTCCTTTATGACTTTTCATTTATTTCTACACAATTGATCTCAAAAGTTTTTGTTCTTTTTCTTGTTTACACAAGAAATATACATATTTTCACGTTTTTTGTAATGACTACACTTTGTACAGACATGACATCACAACTTTTTTTCTTTTACGAAGGTACTTTCATGTACTTGACAAAATCTCATAAAATATTTATGCCATGACCTACATTCTATCATTGTACAAGTCTCTAGGACAAGAATAAATTAAGTAAGCTTAATGGTACATAAGTGTACAAGAATTTGTATTTCATTTTTCAAGATTTGTTGTAACACAAAACTCGTCAGAAATTCGATCAAATGTCATTCAATGAAAATAAGTTCAAGTCCTAACACCTCCTGTTTTATTGAAAAAATTATTGCCTCAAGGTAAAAGTACCGAAAATTTGTGGTACAAACTCAAATATTTTATACTATTTGAATACCCCCAACCCCAACACATGCATATGTCAGAGCTTATTTTGTGACATCACAGAGAAGCCACAAAATTGTAATCGTACTGTATGATATTCCTTCTTTCTTGTTCCTAGAAAAGTGCGGAAAACCCACCAATATTGCGGAGGTGAAAATAAATAGAAAGAATAGTCTTAAAAGTCATATTTAAAATTTTTCATCTCCTTTCTTTCAAATCTTTCTCCTTTCTGCAAAAAATGCACGCCCTAAATAAAATTTTCATACTATTTGATCCCCTAAAGAAATGCATAAGCCACAAAGATAAGACTAACAAGAGAAAGTTAAGAAAACTTTGTTCATTTTCATGGCTCAATTCACTTGTCAGGCCCTATACATGAGCTTGAATTCTAAAACATCATTTTTTCAACTAGGTATTTAATAGTTCACCGTATGATTAAAAATTAAAAATAGAAAAAATTTCTGGTCAGGACAAAAAGAGATTCATACCAAAATATATTGAAAAAAGAAATCTGTCTCAATTTAAATAATTGGACTACCTTCCCTCCCCTAATCACTGGACATGAATAATGTAAATGAAATGATTTTTTAAAAACTAATTCTCAAGCCTTTACAATAGATTCATAAAGTTTCAAACATTTAAAATATTTTCCTGCATGACGTGAGCTGGATTCTACGAAATTTCAAGATAGTACTTCCCATTGGGGTAAAAGGTGAGGTCGTCTTGATTTTACAATGAGAGAGATGAACTAAAATGAAAGAAAATTTTAGACGAGAGAGGAGGAGGAGGAGAGAGAGCAAATTAGACTTTGTGTCGACAGAATGACAGAAGGGAAAGAAGAGTAATGAATTTTTATCTGGAATGACTCAAATAGCCGTAGGCTCGTGAGTCTATTCTGTTTCTCCCGACAAGTTTTGTTCCAGTCAACTCAAGTCGGGCATAATATTGAGCATAATCTCAAATTTCAATCTCAATATTCCCCAACCTTGTGTAGACTACATGTGTATACCTACACACACACATATGTGTGTGCAGACTCCTTCATCTGAGTCCATCATCCAAGGAAAGGTTTTTGAAGACACAGAGAAAGTATAAAGAGAAAGCTTGTGAATCTTCCTAGTAATAATTTTAGAGAGAGTTTTACAAGAAGGGAGGGATGTATATGAGATAGGAAAGTTAATCGTAAAATGGTAACTTGGACTAAATGAAATCGACAAAGGAAGAGAGTCAAGATGACAAGAAAAATGCAATTTTTTTACATTATATTATACATATATTTTTAATAAACGTATACTTTTTTTACACACGAATTTCTCAATCTTTCTCCCCCTTCATAAGCTGACTGAAGCATGTAATGATATAATGAAGCTCATCTCTCTCTATCTCTGATTGTGGTGTGACTAGATTGCCTTTATTTTGTTGGACGTTAAATGTGAATTATAAATAGAAAAATATGTATAATATTCACATATCCTTTATGAGAGGTATAAATCCACTAAAAACCTAATCTGCAATAAAAAACTTGGTCCATATTCTCAATTTTTGTGTTAACTTTCATTACTTTATAATGTAAAAATATAAAACGACGAGAGGGGAGACGACTCTCTTTTGCTACTTTTCAAAATATTTTTATTTAAACAATATTTTACAGACACAAAAAAAAACATAAAATAATTTGCGTGGGATGAGAATCACACCGAAATTGAGTATAGACGACAGTCCTGGAAGGAGAAAAAAAAGTAAACAAAAATAAGACAGTTAAAATTTCACATTAAAGAATCTACTCATCCTCCTTTCCATTTAATAATATTCAAAAACATGAATTACGACTCATCAAATCTAAGAAAATGACGCGCATCATAATCAAAGTGCAAAGCCTTATTTTGGACTCGGGGGAATTAAACCACTTAAAAATTATTACTTTGGGTCAAACAAAATACTTTTAATGCCTTTCACATTCTAAAGAATAGCTCGTGCAAAAATAAACAAAATGGAACAAAGCACTTGGAGCATTCTTTCATGATTTTTGGGTAACGGTTGATTATATAATTTCCCTTTTTCAAGCTTTTATAATGTATATCACTTGAAGCAATTCATTCCATTGTCTTTTTCCGTGTTTTAAATGAAAGAATTTCTATAATTTTGATTAAATTTTAATGCTTCAATTGAGTATTTTCTCTCTCTCTCTCTCTTCCGTTGAGTCTCAGTTCTACCATGTGGCAACACAAAATTTCAATTAAACCGTCCCATAAAAACGTGGACTAATGTGTACAGATGAATTTTTGTCTCAATAGACTTGAATGCTTTTTTCGTATACCACGTACTACTGTACAATGTACGTGTTACAATTTTTTTCCCCTAATGCTTTCAATGTACTTTAAAAGGATTAAAAGGGAAAGTTGATACCTTTGAAAGGGGTGAACTCTAAATACACTCTAAATACATTTTTGATCCTGGAATAAATATTATTTTGAAAATAATTAAGTAAAAAGTAGGAAGGACATTATGTGATGACGTCCTTGCTTATATCCCCCATGGTGGATCCCTTATACTGACCATATACGACATGAATGATGAACGACACTCTCTCTCTTTCCACTTCTCGCTTTGAGAATGAATTTCGTCAGGAGAGCCCATGGGGGAGAATTTTTGAAGGGAGCATCTGGTGAAAACTACGCCCGTCCGTCCCACCCGCCCTCGTCAAAAAAAACGGGATATGGAAAAGAACGATGTGGATGATAATGGACTGAGAGAATGTGGCTACATGTATTTGACATTACTATCGTCACACCAAATGGGGAAAAGGTTCTTCCTCCGAAACTTTTGTGGGTCTCAAAGGCGGAAGGGGTGAGAGAGGTAGGGTGGAGGTGTATGAGAGAAAGTGTATAAAGTCAGGGGAAGCTGAGAGAAGACTTTTCATTGTGTGGCTAGAAGACGAGAGGTGACAAAGACACTCCGGAAGTACTAGAGACCATCCAGAGACCATTGGAACAAGGAAAGGAGCAAACTATATTACGAGCCTCATCATTCACAACTTTCACTAGTCTTCTATCTACTTTCACCCACTTCACCCATCTCACAATTTTCTCTTTTTTTCTCTATCTATAAAAAAAGAGGGATTTCTTCCAACTTATCACTCTAACTCTTCAAATTTCATTGTACATTATTAGACCGTGATTTTTCATTGAAATTTTTTCTCCTTGATTTTTTGTCACAAGACAAACTTTATTTTCAAACAAAAATTATACATAAATTCAATAAGTTTGACAAAAAAACTCGTTCCAGTTTTTAATATTCTACAACCCCCTTTCTTTAACTTGATCAATTTCACTACAGTCTTCAAAATCTTCAAAACAAAACAATTCAGGTTTGTAACCAAAATTAAATTTATTTCATTTTTGTAATGTTATACTCAGTAGAATAATTTTTAAGAATTGTGAAATAGACGTTTCATGTATTAAGAGTGGAGTTTTTTTTGTCATGGGCATTTAATTATGATTTTGCTTCTGAAAACCTTAAGACTAGTTCATTTATACATTTTTAACTATACAATTATTGCATATGGGTTAAATTATTGAAGAAAGTTGATTGTATTGTCGTGTAAGTAGAAAGAGAGAGAGAGACTTGTAGAGTTCATGAGTAAATAATTTCATATTAAACTAATGACATGGGGGAAGAAAAACACGCCAAGTCGTGAAACATTCTTCTCAATTAAACTAATGACGTGAATGGCGACAGTGGTAAGGCTGAAGAACAAAATTGGTGACACATTGTTGACTCCGATATAGGTGAGGGGAAAGTCTGAAGTCTGAGGTCATATGATGAAACACATTTCCGGTGTAGTCGGATGACGACACTATTGTATTATTGTACTCCTCTTTTTCTTTACGAGTCAAAAAAGTTTGAGGTTGTGTAAGACGACGATCAAAAGAAGGTTATAAATGGAATTGTATACAAAAATATTTCATATCCTCGTAAAGATTCTCTTCTCTCATGAGTACTTTTTTGAGGTTTTTATTATGAATCCAGGGCATGACGTTCAAACAAGAAAATTTCTCTCCTTCTCTTTCAACAGCCCCTAGTCTTTGTGGTCAACTTTGATACTTGATATTACAATGAATTTTGTCAAAATCTCTCTTCAAGAGAGACTTTTTTTTATGGTCACTAAAAAGAGAGGAGAGGCCAAATTAATGTTGGTAATTAATGCATCTATTCCATTTTATATTGTACATTTTGTTTTTATTTTATACAATCATGCCGTTCATTTATGATGGCTCTTTTCATGATGCGTGGCAATTATTAAAAATAATTGTTTCAAAATTTTACAATCAAACAAGTTATCAATACAATATAACTATACGAGCCAAATATACTTCAACTCGCGAGCATGTACAGATGGTAAAAATTTTTTACTAAAAATGGATACAATAGACAATTGACACGTGTAAGGTGTGTGTCTAATGTCTATTAATTGAAGGTTGATATTATTAAAAAAGCTTTTCAGTACAATTCTCAATATTGATTGGTATTCATTAAATTTACAAATTAATCCGTAATATTTTTTTGATGTGATTCATAATTGAGTCACTTAGTGAATTTCAATGAAAAGTATTTTCATGGCATATGAAAAAGAAATGGAAAAGTATTTGAGTTTATTTTAAAGAGCATCCTCAACTCTTTCTCAAAGAATAGATTTATCAAATATATTATTCTCAATATAATGACTGAAACTTTCATTCCTTGAATTATATTTTGTATTACATTACTTGAAGTGCTCTTACCTATATAGAAAAAGCTGTGACAATATTCTACAAATTCAAAATCATTTTTATGAAACTACTAAAAAGAGATAATTGTGGCTTAGCTTTACATTCATCATTTTATTGTCCATTCATATATATAGATGCATACATCATGTACAGTACATGTAATATAAATCGGAAAGAGTTGCACTTATTTAAAGGAGTTATATTTTGGATTGTTTGGAGACGGACAATGATATATTATCATGTGAATATTTACAGCTAACCTAACACAACACAATTGACACAATGCCTTGTCTTCAGAATCCATGAATTTTTGAGTAGGTAGAGTTTTCAGGGTGAGGGACTGAATGGAAAGACATGACAATGAATTGGCAAAGAGGCCCTCCCGTACTCCCGTCTGTATGCTCATATTACACCAACGAATAGAAGTTACAGAAAAAAACGTGTCTCAACTGGTAAAAAAGACTGGACAATAAAATTTTAACGGTATAAATCCCAAATGTGCATTACATTCTATGGATGAAAAGAAAAGTTCATTGAAAATTATGCTCATGTTAGAGTTAGAACATGATTGAATTTATTGATACAACAATGTTGTCCATCGAATATTATATAAAGATTATGTAATTCTTAAACGAGCTTAAAGACTTTAAAAAGTTTACAAGTCCCCCAAGCCAAAATTTCCAACTTTTCTTGCAGTCCCCCCATTGGAATTGTCAATTCAATAGAGACAGGAAGTATAAATACCGCAATACAATTCACTTTCGGAACATGATCATGCACGTTGTAAAGTCGACTTTACAACGTTTTTTGAATGACCTTTTATTTCATTTTTGATCCCTATGACACGATGCCTTTGGACTTATCAAATTGGAAAGTGTATAAAATATGAATTTACACGATTCGGTTTCAATTTAATTTGTTTTTTAATTCAATGATGATATTTGATGCATTTTTTTGAGATGGATGAGAATGCACACAAAAATTTGATAATTACTTACTAAATTCCTATTTAAAACTAGATAGATGCACAAAGCTGATATTAAAAAATAGACGGTATGTGTTAATTTGATTATTCGGGGGGGGGGGGAACAGACACATGGAATTGCATAATAATGAATAGCCACCCATGTAACATTTTTTGAAGGTCTCTTTTACGATTATGACTTTATGAGGGTGAAAGGAATGTCCAGGACGATGGGTAGTTGAATACAGTGGAAAAAAATGCGAGAGAAATTTCATTAAAAAATGATGTACGCGATATACCAAATGTGGCATACCAGACAAAATGTTTGATGAAAATTGGATTGGTAGTGTATAATATTTGTATTTCTATTTATTGACAGAATGTCTAAAGTTTTATGCTACATGATGGTACTTTGTTGGGCGGCGGCAGTTGTACTTGCGACATCATCCACAAATGGGGGGAGGTCAAGTTATCCAAGGTAAAGTCAAATTAAAATAAATAAATTATAATTTGAATGAAGATATTAATCATTAATGTTTGAAAACCTTATTGGTTCATGTCCAACTCTTTTAACCATAAAAAATAGAACTAACCGTGGCTTTAAGAATGCCCAATTATCCACTGCTCGTGGTTTTGGTAAGAGAGATCAACAAGTACAGCCCTTACAAAATTTGGAGGGACTTTTTTCATCGGATTCCATTCGATCGTGAGTTGAACTTTATAATTAAAAAAAATGGGTTTCATCATCTCAATTATTTAGAAACACGAACCTTGACAGAGTTACATCCTGAAATTTGATGCATTTTCATTAATTTTTTCCAATTTGTCTCATCAATATTGTAGAATTCTGAGAAAAATACTTTTTTAGAAAAAAAATCATAATTTTGTATTTCATGGCTTTAAATTTGTCTCGTCAACCTAAAAGTTCATAAGTATCTCATACTTATAATAAGTCAAAAGAGCAGTGACCCATAGCCACACAATACATGACCGATTATTGTACATTGTAGACTCTCTGTTACATGAGACTCATGGGAATTTGATTGGCAAATTTCCTCATTAAAGTATCCATGGACTTGAATGAGGTAATTGTTCCCTAGAGTTGAGTTTTTTTCCATCTCAACTCACTATTCATATTATGTCATGTAGAGGCATTGACTAGGATTTATAAATTACTTTTATTAGAAGCCTTCTACTAGAAGGTCACTTTTTTTCTTAGAAAATTTTCTATTAATGAAATTCACCAAAAATCTTCTATACAAAAAGGAGTCTCAGGTTCTCACTTTTAACATTGTAAACTTTCGACAACAGAGTTCGAATTGAACCAGCTGTATGCTCATTATGTAATCATTAAGGGTATTCAAAATGTAAGGGCTATATTACAAGTAGCTACGACGCATAATATAATTATGACAATGGCACTCAGTAATTATTTAAACTTCAGTTAATTGTCTTTTGTTAACCAAGTATAAAGGGCAGAGCAAGGGTGAGGGGAAAGATCAAAATAAAAAAATCTAGTCACGTTTTTGAAAAAGACAAGGGAAAAGAAATACATATTTAATAAACAAATATGAAAATAGATTTGCGTACTTAGGTACTCGTTAGAATATTTTATACATGCAGAAAAAAAGAATTTGTTGCAAGTTCACCTCGAGGCCGTTTCACTCGCAGAGAAAGGAATGGAGATGGATTACTTTCACTTGAACATTTCCCATTTAAAAAAATGGAGAAAGTATGTTCCACACAATCAATGTATAAAGTCTGCAAAAGTAAAGATGCGCTTAGTCCTTGTGGCTACGATTATACGCACATTAGATATATATTTAATTTTTTGTCGAATTTACAGAAAAAATTCGGTACTCTACAATCCTCATAGACATAAAAATACTCCTAAAAAACTATATTTGGATATTAATGAATGCAAATTTTGACAGCTGAGAGTTAAATTTTGAAGGGATTGTACAAGAACAAAATGAACTGTGTCTAGTTTGATTTCTAGAAGTTACCCCAATGCTTGGTTGATTGAAGAAATACAAAGTAATCCAGAAATTGCGAGATTGATTGTAGAGCGATTCATTGATGAGAATGGAGACGGTGAACTCACACCCGACGAGCTATTCAGAAGAGCTTTATTCTGAAAATCTCATCCATAATTCAAAGTCATCCTGTAAAACTATGAGGAGGATGTGGACCCATTACAACAAAATATTTCCTCCTCAAAAAGAAAATACTTTCTGAATTTTACTTACCACACTACTCAATTGGCGACTATGTATAGAAAATGTAAAATTATTTGTAAAATATTATGTAAATTTTATCAACATTACTTACTGTACAGAACGTATAAAGAGACGTGTTATTTATTGTCTATATGAATTATATATCACATAGAGAACATTATATTATTATTATTATAGAAATGTATATAAGTATATACATACAAAATAACGTACCTAGTCTATGATGAACAGTACCTAAGAGAAATATATAAAAAAAATAAAATATTTAAATGATTTATGATTTTAACAACAACCAAAATAAATAAACATGTGCACATGTAATGTGTAGAACCTGATTCGGTGTCGGTAGAACTATATTGTGTTTATTGCTATAATTACTTAATAAAGCAGGAAAAATGATATTGTAGAGACAATTACTTATATTTCATGCATAACGAAAAAACTCATGTAGAAGTAGTCAAACTAAAACCCACTACTTTAAATAGTACTCTCATCATCTTAACCAAATTGTGGCTATTGAATCAATGAATATACACGCTCTTGAAGAGACATTAAATTAATAATGTTCTGTAAATTATAATAATTCATAAATGTACTGTAAAATAAATTATAACTGCTTTGTAGACTGTTAGATACTGATCCTGTCAGTTGCATATTTAAAAGTAATTGTAATCAAGTACCAATAGAGAGAGAAAATTTTGTGAGTATCAAGTCGTACTACATGGGAATTTGTCACAATTAAGTTTAAGTTTAAAACAAAAGGTGCTACGAAATTCGAGTTTCCTATTCCTGTAGAAATAGATTGTAAAACATGTAACTGCAAATTAGAATTGTAGCATGTAAATAATAGACTATAGTTTATTGTTCATGTTAAGCTTGATCTTGTATTGACACAACAAAAGAAAATGATGTAATTATGTAATAATATTTATTTTGATTGTATTTTCAACTCGAATTGAGGAAATTCAAAGGCTAAAAATTTCTAAGGAAGTATTTTATCAATGTAGTCTTTGCTGTGTAATAAATATGTGCATAATACATATTCCTGTATTCATTTAAAATTTCATTCGAAAAACATGAATAAATATTATTATTTTGATGAAAAACAAATTTTACACTCTAAATATCATACAACATAAGGCTTTATAGGCATGGACAAGTGGGAAGTTCCAGTGGGAAGTTCCAGGGGAGTGGAGAATAATGCTACTTTCACTTGTAGAGTGAAAGTGAAAGCTGCTCAGTACTTTCAACACGTTTTTGCTACAAGTCTTTAATTCAGGTCAAGGTAACGAATACACATTTTCAGTCAACTCTGTTCAGACTTAATTTTTTGAAAATTATGTTTATTATTTAAATATCAAGGTGTAGATCATAGATAAAATGTAAAAGAAAGAAATTCAAAATGCTTATCCTATTATATAGGCTATTAAATATTAAGCAAAGTAGTCAGCCATGTTTTGTTTTTCACTATGTAAATAATACAGTTTAAGGGTCTTGTGACGCCAAAGATTATGGAATAATACTCACTATTCTGTGAATTTCTGTGTTGACGCATAAAAAGAGTCGTTGAATTAGATTTTTGATTACAAGAAGTCAACCAGTTTTTCATTTGTTACGCGATCAGAGTCATCAGAGAGTTAAAAAACTGATTTAAAGTATTAAGCGTCATCTTTCACGTCCACTTCTTTGGTCTCTTGAGATACCCCAAGAATCATTTGAATAACTGCCTTTGCATCAATTCGTCCATTCTCAATTTCCATTTCAGCAAACACCAAGTCAACTTCCTGTTCCGTAAATTTGAGGTCACCAGTCATGAGAACTTGACGGAATCTATGAGAATTTGTAAAGATTGTTATACAACAATTTTGTAAAATCATAAAGAGAAGGAGTTCCTCACTTGGAGACATCGATGGAACCATCCTGTTCTTCATAAACTTTGAAGGCATTGGTGACCGTGTCGGCGTCATCTTGAACTTCACCAGCTAAAGACATTCTATTGTAAAATAAAGTTAGGAGTTGTGTCAAGTCAATGGATGATCCACTTTCTTCAGACGTAATCATATTGTCCAATTCTCTTTCACTGGCAACTTTCCCTAATGATTCATATGTCAATCTCAAGTCATCCTTACTAATAATTCCGTCTTTGTCAAAATCCATGAACTGAAAGCACTGGAAAATAAATTATAGGTTTTTTTTCAATAATTTTTTTTCAAAATAATAATGATCTATGATATGTCTGTACTTGTATGATGAATATATTACCGTTTTAAACTCATTAACTTGATCATTTGTAAAATTGTCAAAAATATTGCTAGAAGATTTCCGCGTCTTCTTCTTAGACACAGAAACATTTTTCCAAGCAGTTTTGGTTGATTTTTCCTACAAAGAATAATATGAACCTGACAAATTAATTTCTGATTGCCTCATTATTTGGTAAAGTAACAGATTACACAAAAACTCACAAAATCCTTACCATTGTTTGAAATTCTGTTTGATTCTATAAAATATTCAAGTGGATGGAGTACAAACACACACTGAAGAAAAGTTGAGGGATGAGCATGAAAAGGGAAATTGACAAAGGTGAATCTATTTTGCCTTTTTTTTCTCTCTCATCAAAAGGTTCATGGAGTCATTAGATTGGTAATCTTCCGTACCTATTAATATCCCCTAACATGTACATATGTACACTTCAAGCACAGTTAATTACTTGTCATACAAACCGTACATTTTTTAGAGGAACATTTCCAAACCAAATTGAGACAAATTTAGAACAGGCCCGAATTTTATGGACAAGTCAATGATCGATGGAAGGCATAAATAACAACTTCAAAGAAATAATGACACAACAATTTTGGAGACCCGCCAATATTTTTTTCTTTTTATTTAATCACGCTTAATTCTCAGCATTATTAAGTACAACAATAGACTTTGAGATTGATATGTGAATAGTGACTACACGTATTTTGATCCTTTGGCGAGACTATTTTTAAGAATACAAGACTTACTAATAATGAAGTCTTTCTTGGACTTAGCGTACGCAACTTATACAAGCTCTCTCCTTCTACTTTGAATCCTCCTCTAGTTCTCTGTATAAAAAATCTATAATAACGTATAATTAGGCATGCTAGACCATAACATAAGTATATGATTGGATATCTTATTAAAAAATAAAAGACTTAAAAATTTGATAGATCATCACAACTTTAAATTTTAATACCATGTGTATCATGATTATCATTTGATAATTTTTCCCCAGTGAAATTCTCACTGGTCATGCATAAAATCTAGTCGTCGTCGTCGTCACGTTAAAAGCGGGCATATAAGTCACGAGCTGCCCATGTCATTAAAAGACATTAAAAGTTACCATCCGATAAAGTATATTTACAGTTTACACACTTAAAATTTTCTCTAAATCATTGTCATTGTCACCCAGAGTTAAAATGTCATCCATACTACTAATATTGTCATAATGTCTTCTCCTCAATACTAAAAAAAGTACTATGGATTATGTTGAAGTTTCTTTACGGCCATAGCACTTTGAGATGAATATTGCATGTTTGAGGACTACGTGAGGCACAATGAGGAGCTCAATTTCTTGACTTTCATCAGGATTTTGAATCTCCGCCGCGTCTCCATTACTTTCAACAATTGTCACGAATTTCTTCCTTGTTGTCAGTAAGTTGGCAATCACCATCTATAATTAGACAGTCACAGACATTTGAGTATTCACGTTATTTAATAAATGCATAAACTGAATGAGCTGACAATAATAATAATTGTTTGACCCTTTAGTTAGGTATATCTTACATGATGCTTGTAACGTTCCAATGCTTTTTTTGCTTTGGGTAGCAACAAATGTAAATCTGTTTCTAGTTTAAATGAAATGATGTAGGCATGTGGTGCCCATTTGCTGGCTAACGGACGGAGCATTTTTGGAACTAATGAGAAAACCATACCCGGTTTAACATCAGACTGCATTTTGTGCTCTGGCTGAAAATAGCAAATATATATAAATTACATACCGTACAATGACTTTATATTGAAA
Source organism: Arrhopalites spinosus (assembly GCA_034700945.1). NCBI lineage: Eukaryota > Metazoa > Arthropoda > Collembola > Symphypleona > Arrhopalitidae > Arrhopalites > Arrhopalites spinosus. The sequence goes on from JAQIVZ010000289.1 coordinate 27,523, forward strand.
TGATCGTCTATTGTAACCATGCATAAAACTTGAAGAATCTCACCATTTGCTCCTTTGGAACATAAAAATCTGACACAGCGGCAGCTAAAAATATTTGTAAAGTATAAGTACCTTTAATCAAGAGCATGTAAAATGTACTAAATCTTCAACTGGTTCTTCAACAAACCATATTTTTACAAAAATACATAAAGTTGAATAAAATTTGCTCAATTACCTAAATATAGCAGAGCCCTTGATCCAACTGAGTTGAGCTCATTTGAGATTCCTATTAGTTAAACGTGATACAAGAGAGATCAAAAAATTAAATGTACAATTTACCTCCCACATTTGTCAGTACAAATAAATGAGCTTTTTTTAAATACCTTTTAGTAGCCACAAATAATCTCCAAGAGTGACATATGTAATTTGTAATATGGAATTTTTGAAACGCTCATACTGACTCAGTAATTTGTGCATTCTTGCCATCTCAGAGCACTTGACTGTCAAATAAACGACAAATAAAAACAGTTTCAGTTACTGTGATTTCATACTCTCAACATTTAATTTTTATACCTAGCATAAGAATCAATTGATAATTTATTGTAAAAAAGTAATGTTTACCCTTAACATTTGTTGGTCCATCAACTTCAAGGATGTTGAAGGCACTTGGGACATGTCTCAAAAAGGGTTGTAAACTCTTTTGTCTACAAAGTAAATAAAAATTCGTATAAAGTTATATGAAGAAAATACTGTACTTACATAATTCATGTGGCGAAATAAAATTACTCACCGATACAAAAAAATTACTTTATAGGAATGCTCCAAAAAAACTTCAGCGGATGCCGACCCACGAGTTCCGCTACTAAAATTGTCCACAAAACGGACCGTAAATTGTTCTAACGGAACTGTCGTTCCACCGGAAGTTACGAGGACGATACGAGAATTTGTTTGATTTGCCGAGAGAATCAATTCACGAACCTTTTGGAGAGCATCATCATAATTTTCGGGTGCTTGCACCTCACCAAAAAAGTCTTCCCAATGTTGCTCGTCATCGTCAAAAGTTGAATGGGACGGATTTATTGTAATGGAACTTTTTTTCTCCTCTAAACCGGACATTTTTTTGTGACTGACGACGACGATTTTTTTGTAATTTTTTTGTGACCTTAAATCAAACTTTCCGCCGTCTCAAAAAAATTCAAGAAAAAATACTGGTTTAATTAATTATTAGTTGAATGAAACATAAATTGTGAATGCCATTAAATTAGCACATAAAGTGATATGAAACAAATAACTCCTTTAGTCTTGCAACGCTATATTTGTAGTTTTCTAGGAATGAACTTTTATTACTTTCGATATAATGATATATTGTAACAAGAAGCATTAGTATAATATTTATAGTTATTTTATACATGTAATTAATTAATGTTCGCATACAGAATTTACATAATATATAGAAGGTACGTACCAATAGTTTGATAACTAGCCTATTGTTAATAGAATACTATACTTATGCATACCAAAAAAGGTAAAACATCAAGAGTAAAGTCATTGTCGATTGTACTCATAAAAAAATACTAACGAGTAAATATGATAAATAGTTCATTATTTAGGAAGAAAATAAAGAAAATGAATCTCTCTCACCCCTCCTACTTAATACACATAAATAAATATATTACATGTATAAACTCCAGATTAGAATCAGGAATAAAAAATACCATTATTGATTATATATAAGATTCAAGAGGACACACAACATCTAAAATTAAAATTAAGTTTGTTAAAAAATTGAATTCTTCTTGATTGAATACTAATTGTGTAATAGTATGTCTTTCTATTGTACATGTGTAAAAACCATAGTCTAAATTATATTGTAAATTATAATTTCCTACACTATATAAGTATATAAATTAACTCCAATAATCAATAGTATGAATTTCCTCTTTACACTATGTCGTCGGTATTCATTTCTTTTAATTCATCCGTTTCCTCTTCCATCTCTGAATCAGAATCACTTAAAATGTACATGATGTCCAAAGAATTTAAGTCACAACCGTTCGAGAATGATTTTTTGTCTATCAAAAAAATAGAGAAAATTTCATTCAGTACAGTCAAATAAAACCATTCCATAACCAGTTAAAATAAGAAAAACACGTGTCATGAAATAATATTATCTCATACCAGTGTGACGGGGTCGTTTAAGTCGACGAGAGTCACTCAAAGCTCGGCTACTTATTCTCAAATTATGTGCCACGTAAATGTATTTACAGTCATGCGAGTCAATGAGGGAATTACTGTTTCCAGATTCCTCAGAATCATCCATGGAGAAAGCTGCAGGAGCAATATTCAATAGCGCCGCGGCTACTTGTGCCAAATGAGTCTTTGGGGCCATCGTATTCCACCTGTCAGACCAAACAAACAAATCACCAAATAAATTAATAATTTAAAATTATTAATTAATCCAACAGATCTTGTAGGTACTAGTAGGTACCTATTGTACCTAATTACATGAAACCAATAATAACGACATGAACAATAGACAAAATGTCGTATAGTTGGAAACATTCCGGGACAGTTTCCCAAAAATTTACAATTCAAGTTATCCAAATTCTTGTAATCTAATTTCTTTTGTCTGTTATACCATTTTTTCTTAAATTAAAATTTTAATTTTTTTGTTGTAATTACTTACCACATCGATCCTTGTACATTCTCGGTTACTTTCCACAAAAAATTTTTCGAATAAAAATCTGTCTTCATTCTGAATTGACTCAACTCTGTTACAACAGTTCCAGCATCCAAATCATGAATGTCACAGAAATTGTCAATAAATTCAGTTGCTTGAAGAATCTCCTCTTGAGTTAAACAAGACCCTTGTTCAATAGGATCCAAAAGATTAGCTGACAGATGGACACTTTGCATACATTGAGCCTTTGCCTTTGACAAACAGTCTAAAAATTCATTGTACAATGTGTCATGCCATATTAAATTTTCCTCAAACGTACTCTCAAAAATACGTTTACATTCAGCAAAGGCTTTTGGGACCAAATAAATTTCGGGTTTCTTCTTCATGTGATTGAGCCATTTGACGACAGGAGTAAGGATTTTACAAAGAACATCAACTTTAGCCCAAATTTCATCACTAATGAGTTGATGAAGTTCGTCACCAGTCACCAATTGACGAGATTCTTCATCCACAGCTAGCCATTTCAATGACGGTTGAATATTTTGAACAAATTTGAGGAACACTACATACGAGATCCAATTTGAGCGACTTGGCAAATATAATTTCTGTACTTTTCCACTACTTTGACGTTGAATTTGATCAAATTTTGATTTTGCTGATGATGAATGCTTCACATTGCGACAAATTGTTGTAAATGTTTGTATAACTTCTGCAACCTGTACAATAACACAAATATAATGATTGGTTGATGAACATTATTTCTTTATTTTATATAGCAAGTTTTGAGCTTACCATATTATTTTCTAAAATGGACACCAACAGCGAATTCAAGGCTTCAACAACACATCCAAATGTGAGAATATGTGGGAATTCTGATTTGACTTGTGTCCATATTTTGGTCAATGGGCTACTCGTCTTGCAAACAAGGGACAAAACTTTCAATTCACCAATCCCTCTAATGGTTTGCATGACATTATTCGTAAGGATTGTTGGTTCATCTTGATTTGAGTCTCCGATCAGGAATGTTTTGTACGAGACAGGGGACGGTGTGTTCACAACGATAGTCAGCATACTTTCATCTCTACATACACATATAATTTAATTAGCTAGATATTCATTAAAAGAAGAATTGAAAGGATTCCCTCTCATTTGTTCATTTGATATAATCAAGAACACATTTATATAATGTCAAACCAAATATACCTGTTGTTGTTCCATACTTCACACTGCAAACTAACACATTTTGCACTAGTGATTTGTTTCTCATTCTCTTGTCGATGTTTCATATATTCCTGGTCTAGAAAATCCTTCATGATGACCTGTTTAGTAGGCAGCGGAGTTTCAATTGGAGAAATCTTACAGGAAGGACAAGAAATACGTTGAAAGACATCATTCCAGTATGGATTTTCTAACAGTGATGGAGAAGAACCGCTTGCCAAAATTGCTCGACAAAGAAGAACAGATAGACTCTCCTTCAAAATAGAATAAATAGACCATTGTCACACATCAAAAAACTAAAACATATGTTCAGACCAAAGTATGATGTAACTAAAAATTTTTTTGTACCTCATCATTGTCAACAGTGGACGCGGATGACACATTATTAGATGAAAACATATTAGTCCCTAGGAGAGCCGTAGTTGCCTTCTGTTGTGGAAGAGAGTAGGGTGTAGAAACTGATTTTCTTTTCTTGGGTAGTTGTTTAGAAGTAAATCTGTTTGCAACTTTGGGTGAGGAGGCATCAGGTGAAGAGGAAGAGCCCACTCCAATGGAATTTAAAAATTCTTTAGTGTCATCATTTGAATCATCATGAATATTTGGAATGTCAAGTAATGCAAGTTTAAGGGGAGCTGGAATCTCTTCACACATGTTCAATACATGATGACTGTAAAATTAAACAAATTCAACATTATTATTTCTTGCTAGTATGTAGTTATATAAATGGTATATAATATATTGTATAATCTATTAATTACCGCATTTTTGTTGCATTCTGCACATACTGCTTATTACAGAATCTACATTGATATTTCGGCAGTCTGGGGGAACTGTTAGCCGGGTCGTTTGCCGAAAATTTCTGAAATTAATACCAAAATAAATAACTTGATTTTCAAATTAACTGTAAAATGAATGGAGACACCATAATACACAAGTATTTATGAGCAAAGTCTACCAGTACAGTTGACGTGTCAAAAGTACACAAAAAATTGATTACCAATTTCTAGTACTTACCAACATGTAATATTTATAAATTTCCCCTTTCATCTGAAAATACAACACAAATTATAACAATCGATAAACAGTTATTCTTGGCTATCAATCGTATTACAATTACGAATCGCAATTAAAATATAATAAGACTTGCCTTTCCCATTGTTGCGTCTTTTCTTTAAAAAAAAGTCGTGTGCAATTAATAATTATTTACTTTTTGTGTTTGAAGTCGTTTTTGTATTTCACTTGTCAAGTCGTATAAATAAGCATTTATTGAGATGTCTCCACCAAAAGAAACATGCACAGTAGAATACTCACAAATGTCTCACAATTATAATATTTGATATTTTTCGATAGAATTTATGACTAGAAATAATTGAAAATTCGGAAAAATATGAAATAAAATTTTTTGTTGCCCATTTGAAAGTAACGCCGAGTAAGGAGCATCGTTTAGACAGTCAATTCACGGCAAGAATTCATTATTGACATTTATTTAATTTTTGTCTTTAATTAAATTGTGGAAGATTTACTGTATAAGTTTAATAATATTATTCATATTGTCATTATGAGTGTCGAATTTTGTACAGAAGGAACGGAAATGACTGCATCAATGGTTTGTATATCTTTAATTAGTTTAATTACATATTTGTTTACACAAATTTTTTTTGAATGATTATTACTATTTTATACTCACGAAGGTAAATAAACAATGAAATGTATTTTTATTCTGATAGGATGTCGAAGACACCCCTTCCCTATTTTTAGATGATCCTGAAAAATGTCTAGAAGCTGTAAAGTATGTGCCAAATAATAATTTCAAATTGTGAATGCTTGTCATGTAGTCAATTTACAATTGCGTATTGCCTTCTTAAATCAAACTTCTTAACTTGTGTGTTTCTTGTTTTTTTCCTGCTTGAACTTCATCAAACAATAAGGAAATTGAAAAATACGGTGATTGGAAGTAATCGTCAAAAAAGTTTAGCCCTCCGTCAAGGAGTCTTACCTAAAATTCTAGACCTCTTGAGAGATGAGAAAACCCAGAAAGAAATTCGTCAGGAGGCTAGTATTATATTAGGTAAGTTATGTTAGATAACAAATATATACTGCATAATCTACATAAGGCAACAACTCGTAAAATGTTACGATGATTAATTTACATCTCTAATGTTAATTGTTGTCGTTGTGTATTCTGTCATTCACTGTACCACAAATGCATACTTTAATCGTGCTACAATTTAATGTATTTATAGGTTCATTAGTTAAGGGAACAACTGGGAATGTTCGGGAGATGTAAATCTATTTTATTGCTTAATTTTTTCCAAAATATTGTGTCAAAAAGAAAAGTTGTTTCTACAATGACAAGAAAAATATGTCTATATCAATTAAATTTAATTAATTAATTATTTCAGATGCCGAGATCATGCAAATTCAGTACCCACATTAATTGGAGGTTTGTATATTCTACCAATTTTTTAATTTTTTAAAACTAATGACTGATTTTAATAACGAATACGTTTTGTTTTTCATGATTGTATAGTTTTGTCCAGTGATGATGAAAAAATTGTAGAATACTCACTCAATTGTTTGGCAACCATATTCAGTCATAGTTTTGCTCCGAAGGTTAGTATCATATTGCCATTGCATATTGTCACTACAAGTTTAATGTTTAAATAATTTTGAGAATTATACATAATTAAATGATTTTTTCCGTAGGATATTTTATATGATGATGCTGATCTAATCCCTCGACTCTTAACTCTGATGACCCACTCTGTTGCGAATCAAATTTCTGTTGCAACGATTCTTTTCTTTGGAATTAAGGCACGTAGTATATTTATTATTTGATTGATATGATACAGTGAAATACGTAGAAGCATATAAAATAAAATGTAAATATTATTACACAGACGACTGAACATCAAAATATTCTAGCTGGACATGGAGTTGTGTAAGTTGTATATTTATTTACAAATATTACTAGTCAATATTGTTCTCTATTTTTACTGTAATTTAACCGTAAAAGTTATGGTACATATTTAAAATACATATTCAACAATATTAATGATTTCTTTCTTTCCAAACAGTCCACCAATAGCAGCATTACTAGCGTCATCCAGTCCAAAAGTTCAACTTCCTGCTGTTACTTGTTTAACAGCATTAGCGTACAAGAATGAAAATGTCTCATGCATTATTGGAAATACCAGTTATGGAGATAAAAGTGTTCCGGACATGCTTGTAACTATGATTGGACGGGATAAGCCATACAAAATGCAATTGACGGTGGCTCGTTGCTTAACCTACCTTCACAGGTAATTGTTCATTATCTTCTATTCCTTTTATTAATATTAATGTGGAAACAGTGTAGAAGAGAAAAATTTCCATGTCGAAATTTAAGGCATACAAATCAATTTATAGGGAATCATTTGTAATGGATTCTTTGAATCCGCTAAAGTAGTCAACATTTTCTTTTTGTATTTTGAATATGATGACATTTATTTTACATGTTTGATTTTTTTTGTCTATATAGAGGAAATGCACTTGCAGCTACGGACCCAAAAGTTCAAATGAAGACCTTGCCTTGCCTTGTGAGAATGTGTTCAAAAGAGCATGACACTGAGACTAGAATCATAGCCGCAGAAAGTAAGTATCCATTAGGCGTTTTATACCTATTATATTTCTACAAATGTTAAAGTAGTTATTTTACAAAAATACATCATTTCATTGAATGAAATTAGTATTACTAATAATCCTCTTCATTGTTTTTTTATTCAAAGCACTAGCATATTTAATAGAAGTTGATCAAGAATTACAGTCCATTGCTGCTGTTTCTAATCATTTGATTCCGACCCTAGCAGAGTATCTTAAATGTCAACCACTTCTTTTTAAGCCTAATGTTGGGTCAACCACCGACATGACACAAGCTGCATTCCTGGTAATTTTCATTCTATAACTTTCTTATGACTCTTTGTAATAGAATAAAAATGTGTTGATTTTACATTTTTTGGTTTTGAGCATACATTTCAAAATATGATTCGAATAAAACATAGTTACAATAAATACTCTTTAGTCAAATAGAAAGTTTACAAAGCCAATTAGCAATTCTATGGTTTTTTCCAGGTGTACCATTGAGTCCACTAAGGTACACCTGGAAAAAGCCATAGAATTGCTAATTGGCTTTGTAAACTTTCTATTTGACTAAAGAGTATTTATTTTCAGGCTTTTGCATCATTAGCAGCTAACGATGAACACATTAGAAAACGTATCATAGAAACAGAAAATTTAATGGAACGAGTGGTCACTGGCCTGGATGACTCAAATGAGTCTGTTGCTCTAGCTGCAGTTCGTTGTCTCCATTCTATGTCACGATCCGTCCATCAACTTCGTACAACTTTTAAGGTTGGCAATAGTTCTTTAAATATTATCAATCTTTAGAAATACTTCTGCGTCTGTATGTTGTTTGACATGTTATTTATTTATGTACAGGATCACTCTGTGTATAAACCACTTATGAAATTACTTCAACATCCCAATCAAGATATTTTAAATGTAGCTTCATCAACATTATGCAATCTCTTGCTCGAATTCTCTCCTAGTAAAGAACCCATACTCGATCTTGGAGCGGTTGAACTACTTTGTGACCTCACTCGAAATGAAGACCCAGGATTAAGATTGAATGGTGTTTGGGCTTTAATGGTGAGGAACATAGAAAATGTTTTAAACCGTATTCATGGTTTTTTTAGATTTATGTGACTATTTTACCAAGTACTCACTATGTCGTTATATCATATGAAATAATTGAATATCGAATATATAATCCACTATGTTCTAAATTTGCTGTTTTGTTTCATTGTCGTTATTTTTTAGAATGTTGCTTTTCAAGCGGATCAACGCGTTAAGTCACAAATATTAAGTACTCTAGGAACAGATCAAATTTTTCGGCTTTTATCAGACAGTAAAACCTCCATTGTTGTAATGAAAACTCTCGGCTTACTTCGGAATTTAATTAGTGCACCCCATATTGACCATATAATGGGATTGTATGGAAAACAAATCATGCAGGTATAATAATGCTCTTTTGAACACTTTCTTACGACTAAATAGATACTAGAAAAAGACAATAATTTTTTTTCTTTTATTTTTTAGGCGACCATCCTCATACTTGAAGGTAACTAATATTTTCTAATTTCAAGTACTCATTCTAAATATAATCATGATGCCTTTCTGATCTTCATTATTATAAGTTTCATGTTATTAAATTCAATTTAATAAATTGTACAGGTGATCATGAGGCGGACATAAAGGAACAGGCCCTCTGCATACTATCAAATATTTCAGATGGTTCTACAGCCAAAGAATTTATTATGACTAATGAAGATGTTTTGAAGAAAATTACCAGTTATTTGGTAAGAACAATAATATTTTTAAATTCACATGTTGACGTATTACATATGTATGCCGTAGGTACCTATATGACAATTCTGAATGTGTGTCGGTTTTACAGAGCCATAGTAATCATAAGCTAGTGACCGCCGCTGTTCTGTGTGTGTCAAATTTGGCATGGAAAGATGAAGAAGGTTCTGCTGACAGACAAACTAAACTAAAGGAGATGGTATAACTTTTGTCAAAAAATTAAATAATCTGCCTGAAAGTAATCAGAGAATATTTCATACTATACTGACTATCTTTTGTACTTGATAGGGTGCTCACAAACTCTTACATCAATTAATTACTTCAGCGGATTCAGCCTTATTTGAGAGGTATTGATATTAATGCAATATGAAAATGTAGTACATTACTAAACTAATGGAAGTCGTGAAAACCTTTTAATAATTGTCGTACAATTTTACTTACAGAGTAAAGACAGCACTCAACCAATTTACTGGCAATTGAGACAATGACAAAAAAGACACCGAATAATCATCCAACTGAGGGATTTACTGGTCGAAGACGATAATAATTTTTTAATAATTATGACGTCATTTTTTCCAACGTGTTGCGTACAATTTAAAAAGAAATAAAAATGGGTACGTTAGCAATTTGTGCATTTATAGATTGTAGGTACGAAATAACAAATTTAATGTTATATTTGTCATACGATTTTCTGTCATGTTATTTCTCACTCACTTTATCTCTCGTTCACTCGTCATATTTTAACCATGAAGCAAACATGATTCCAAACTGAGGAGTTTTTAGTTAGTTAGAGAGAAAGGAGCTTTCATTGACAAAAGGAAGTGTCCGGAAGATGTTAATAAAGGCTTCATCAAAAAAAATTGTCATAATATGTAATCAATGAGTAAATTTTATTATAAATTCAAAAATCGCTGTTGTATATAATATAGGTACAATATCAAGTTAAAAATAATATTAGATACTTGTGTAGCTTTAACTTTAAACGTCGTGTTCATAGTGTGGTATATATATATGTTATGAGGAATTTTTCTTACGCCAATAAAATTATTTCCTACCGCAATGACATTTTTTGTCATCGTAATATTTTTAAATTGATATAAAATTATTTATGACACATAAAAAATCAAACTTTGACCGTGCTATACGGTTCTAAGAGTAAAACAAGAACGCATCAATAATAGGACTGAATTTAAATTATTTTCTTTGGCTTTAGAAACAGTTTTCAATAAACGTAAAATAATGAGAGTATATGGTATGTTTAGTACTAGTAAAATCAAATCGCTCTGTATTTCTCTCTATTTTTGAATCGTGTCCATACCCTTTCATTACCATCAGGAATAAAATGTTGACGTAATAATTGACAAGAAAATAAAATTTATTTTGTAGACAGAGACGGTTTTTATGTCTTTACGTTGTTTAATATTTTTGTTAGAAATATTACAGTTTCAGCGTTGATGGAAAAATTAACTGCGTTCATCTTTCACACAATGAAAGAATTCTATGTAAGTATGTACTATAGATTCTATAGTAAATATTATATGGTAGGTGATATATTATATTTAGTACTTAAACTGGAGATTCTCCAGTGGAGAGTTCTGTCGCAATATTTTATAATCTAGTCTAGTGTACAATGGAGATTTGACCTGGCCTTGACTCAACAGTCTCTATCTCCTCCGTTTCTCTTTTCTTTCATAAAACTCTAAATGAATTGTCATTCACATGTCAAATTCTGGATTGGCGATTGGATCCAAATCTGCGAAAATATCGTACCATGCCTTACTAGCGTTGGATGTCTCATCTTTTTTGATTGTCGTTGGATTAGAAATGGCTGGTCCATTGAAATTTAACAAGTCTGAAATTTTAAAATAAAAATTGATGATGAATAAATTGATTGCCTTGGATGACTTTCTCAGAGAAAGTGACTTTCTCCATTTTCATAGTAGACATTAAACTTACCCCCAGTCTCATCTAGACTACCAAAGTCTAAAAGTTGGGAAGGCAAAAAAGAATTTGGAGCTGTCGTATTTCCAGTGATCGTGGAAGTTGAAGAATTTGATGGACCCTCACTTGATTCAGTGAATGGAAGTAATGCTGGAGAAAATACCCACACACTCATAAATATGACCATAAAATTAATGTGTATTTTTTTACTTACATTCTCATTATTATAGTAATGAAGCTTACAAACTAATTAGTTCACACAGACAGTACTTTTAGACTTACGTTGTGATGCAAAAGCTTGGCTCGAACTCACGTTCAAAATTTCATTGAGTAAAGTCATGGTATCATTATTCTCAAAGGAAGAAATACTATCAAAGTCATCCCCAAGCAAATCTGCAATGTCGTTATCCTTATCCTTTTTTTGATCTTCTGTGAAAGTAGAGAAATAGACACAAAGATGCATATTTAATTATTTATATAACAACTGATATAAAAGTGATAGACTAGTAATTTCAACATTAGGAATGATAGTTAAAAATGTATGTACTGTTGGAAGACTTGCTGAGTAGAGATAAAGAGCCTATAGATAGACGAGAATTAGTAGAATTGTCTTTATCTTTAGTTGAGTCCAGTGATGCGGCAGAAAAGAGTCCAAGGCCGAGATCCAGTGTGTCCCGAGCGTTTTCAGTTTCTGGACTTTGATCTGCTGCACTTGGTCCACCCAATAAATTTTCAAGTAGTTCAGAGGCATTCTCTGAAGCCAATAAATCTTCCTCATTTTGTCTCCTTCTACTTATATTTGTTGTACTTGTATCACCCCCACCACCACTATCTTGTAATTCTAATCCAGATATAAGTTCGGTTGACGCACATGAACCAGCTAAAAGATTGTCACTCTGTTTTCCTGATTCACCTCCTTCATTTCGTTCTTGTTTTAATTTATCCAAATCATCTCCGAAATCAAATAATAATTCTTCTGTGTGTTTTTTTGTTCCACATTCTGCAGCCAATTTTTTACTTGGTTCAGCTAATTCTTTAACTACTGAAAATTCAAAGTGTTGATGTCCTGCAATTTTGGCACAATAAAATATTCAAGTTATTTTCAGTTAATTTTAACTTGTATTGAGATCATAGACGTATTAGCTTGTTATAATAGCTCTTTGATTGAGATATAAATTTTATATGCATGTTATAATTTTTTAATAAAAAACCTTTAAATGTTGTCGCAAGGGTGTTGTATATTCTGGAATTTTTACTTGTCGTTTTGATAGTGGCATTTTGATACTGAATGAGAGCATGGGAGAACATATTACAACGAGCAGCAGCTAAAAATAATGAAAAAGCACAATTACAAAAATTGTAACATTGTCACAAAAGATAGGAGAAATTCATTAGCTGAAATTATTTGTACCTAATAAATCCACTTTTTGGAGGCACGCTAATTTCAACTTGTCAAACTGATCTTTGCTTTTTTTCACATGTGTCTGGACCTATGGGAGAAAGTTTTTTTTTCATTAGTGATTTTCGACGCTGATGGATTAGGCTGGAGAAAATAAATATTAAAATTTGAAATAGAGTCGAATGTTACTGTTTACCTTGCGAAACTTTTCCATTTGCTTGTATGTATCAGGATCTAATTCTTGACTTACATTTTTCATCCAACTAAGAGATGCTCTATATTCAGTTCTACATCTCTCCATACTATGAATTGTTTCTAAGGTGTCTTCTACAGCACGATTTCTAAATGTCTCCACTTCCTTCACAGAGAGAAAGAAAGAGAAAGTACATACATCAATACATGATTTTACACACAGCAAAAATTTACAACAATACTGAATACGTAGTTTCATCTTTACTTGGTATAGACGAAGTAATGGTGGCCTTAAGGCAATCTCTTGTTGACTACAGTAAATGAGACTTTTCCCCATTTGAATCATCATTTTACCAGCACCACTTTTATCCGTTTTTCCATACTCTTTTAAAAATCTTCCCATTGCATTTTGTTCTTGTGCTAAAACTACATTCATTTAAAGGAGAGAGAAAAAAAATCAATACTGAATCAATGCTTGTCACAAATTGAATTTTTCGGAATTCAGCAGTGAATATTTAAAAAAATACCACAAACTTACAACAAATTTTTTCCTGGTAGCGATCTAGAAATTTATTTATATGCAAGAAAATGAAATATTTCAAAAGTGATTTTTAAAAAGAAATAGGAAATGATGATCCAAATAATTTAATTATAATTATTATTATCCTTACCCAGAATTTTATTCATAGCGGATGAAGTCAACTGTATAGACTTGAACAGTTCTAATTTTGCATCTAAGCAAGCATCTGAGGCAACAATACACTCATCCTCTTTTTTCCCAAGTTTCCTGTACACAGTTTGCTTTGTCACCCAAAATTGGTGCTGGACTTTGTTGAGTGTTGAACGGTCCATTGTGTGGAGTAATAAATATGATTAAAATGTTTTGTCCTTTTTGATTGTTTTGAAATAAGAAATTAGAGTCACTTTTGTATATGTACTTTAATTCTGTACCCGTATGCTCCAGATAGAGAATGTTGAAATAATATTTCGCTCTGGACACACAGAGACAGTACCCTATACATGTATGTTTGTATATGCCATTCTAAGACTTCAGCTGCAATACAACTGGCTTAAAATTATAGACTACTCGATCTGCGAAGTCGCAGACATTGCAGGTGGTTCTCGTCATCGAATTCTGGACAAATAATATAATAGCGCATGAATTTTCTCTTTTAGGTACTATTCCAGTGAGGAGAGTATACTCCAGAGTATACTTACATAATTGTATCAAGTTCATACTATGAACCCACACAAAGTTTACCGGATGCCGGAAAATTAATTTGTAGATAAAAAAGGCTGTCCATATTACAGTCTAAAACCACAAATACAAAATATCTATTTATTACTGACACACAATCAAATAAATACAGTTCAGTTCAACATACTTATTGTGAGAAATTCTGAATGAGTACACATGGATTACTATTTGACGGCTGTTCTATATTTAATTTGGATGTCTAAGACCCTAATACGAAAACAAAAGTTTACAAATCGAGTGCTTTTTTACTGAGTGTTTATAAGGAATTTTTTATTAATGGCATGGTAGTTAATTTCAATGAAAAGATCTTTGTAACATCTTCATTTGATCTTCCACTGTCCATCTTGTGCATATACGGCCATTGAAAATCATGAAATATTAGACAAAATCATTATCTTGAATGCATATTTAAGTAAAGAATCAAGTCAAATCTTGACATTTATCAAGGCTCTTTATTTCTTTCTCTTGAAAAACATGTTTCATACAAAGTAAAGGTACCATGTAAATTGATTAGGAACATGACCCATAAATTCATTATAATTCATTTTTTTAAAATTGTCCTACATAATATAAAATCATCCTAAAGACAATTATTGTGATTGGTTTGTTTGTAAACTTTCTCTGGCATAAATATTTTGAAAGGAAAAGTTGCCAGTAAAGTTCTTCTTCAACACATAAGAACATTTTCTTTCTTTACAAAACCAGACTTGCAAAAATAATAGTACAAGATGACATAATTATTCATTGATTAATAAACATAAGTATTAGCAACAAATTAAAAAATATATATTTACATACTAGTAAGTATGGGGCCAGTTAATTACTAAGATAAACTAAAAACTACATAAGTATGAAGACTAAAAAACACGTAATACTCTCACCAACAAAACTTGGTACCTGTATTATAAAAATCAAGCCTAGTCATGTACGATTATCATTCCGCTTTCACCAAAAAAAATTCCACTTTTTCCAACTTCTGCTCAGTCAACATCACTTTGTAACTGTGATAACCGACAAAAGAGTGAGAGATCATTATCCCAATATCTGCATACTACTATGGCTATATTCTTGGCACATTTAAATGTACAATACAATTGAATAGAAATAATAAAATAAAACAAAACATATATAATTATTGAGTATACTACTAGTTCTACAATAGAACTTCTACTTATACATCACTTCTACTTGTTGTGCCCATTAATATTTTTTCGTTGACGATGAAGCTAAACAATATAGATCGAGATCACACATTGTGATTTTGCACACTAAGCCAAAAAAGATGCAGAATCTTGTATCTTCTTATTAATGTTTTGTTTAAATTATATACATGAACACGACGATAAAAACAAAATAGCAACAACATGAAAACAATTTCCAATATTTGATTTATACTTGTAAGATACACTGTATCTCCACATGGAAAAAAGGAATACATAGTAATTATTAATGTAAACTTATTATTCTACGATTACACAGGATCATGTAATCTTAAAAACTGAGCTATTAGGTAACATGGATATATTTTAAACTACAAAACTAAAGTCATTCATTGCAAACAATTAAAAAAAGCTTGCCTGCAATGAAAACAGCAATAACAAAAATACTTGAAAGACTTGTACAAAACAAACTATCAAATCTGTTACAAAGTATGATTGCATGTTCCAAAATAAATTTCACTTTTATATAAAAAAATTATACATCGTCTGCTGGTATCAGAGATAAATTTCATCAGTCGTATATTTTATAAAATACCAGGTAAATCTGCTTGTACTATTATGGTAATCACGAGTACTCTTCAATTTCTCGTACTGAAAGACTCGTCAAAG
This sequence comes from Arrhopalites spinosus, assembly GCA_034700945.1. NCBI lineage: Eukaryota > Metazoa > Arthropoda > Collembola > Symphypleona > Arrhopalitidae > Arrhopalites > Arrhopalites spinosus. The sequence continues at coordinate 43,422 of JAQIVZ010000289.1, forward strand.
ATGACTTGCTATTCCTACTTTCGAGGACCAATTCCACTATCTGGACTTCCTGCATTTTGAGCAGGAGGCTTGTCATTTTTTAAGATATTTTGTGCCAATCGGTACTGGTCTTTAACGTACCTGAAATCCAGATGCAAAGAAAAAGGATATAATTCTTCCTTCCAAAAACTATAAGATACATCTTGATGATAATAAACTTATTTTTATGACAAATTACCTGCCGGTAACTCCACTCATATAACGAAGTATTGAATTCTCATGAAAGCCCAAACTCATAACGAATTTTGACATCTTGTAGTACCGTTGCAATTTCTCTTTCTTACTCGCGTATGATATAGGATTCTGAAAATCATTCTCATCAACAGACTCTTGTGAGGATGACAGCAATAAATCTTGTGATTCAGGAAGAACTGCTGATGCAGCTTCCTTAAATTGCTCACTGACACGGCGTTTTTTCTATAACATGTGCATAAAAAATGAGTAAACATTTCACCGTACACTATAAACTAAAGATGTATTATTGTTGCAATAATGATGATGACCAAAATTGAATAACAGTTTAAATAATAGCAAAGCAGAAAAAAAAACAAATCACCGCTGCAATCTCAACAGAATCTTCTTCATCCTCCACTTGAGGTGGTCCACGACCCTTTTTTTTCCCAGCGTTTGAACAACTGGGTTTATCAGATCCCTTATTAGTTTGTTTTTTATTTTTGGGCACTCCAGTTTTTGCCTCTGGTTCATCCCTATTAAAGTCTCTATTTGGGCAGGAGCAAACTCTCACTCCAAATGGAATCCTTCCAACTATTTTGTCTCTAAAATAATAAAATAAGAACAAAGTATTTATTAATGCTACCTTTGTCTATGATAATAAAGTTTTTAGTTGATGATTTTCTCTAATCAATACTTACTTTTTCAACAACTCAAATACAACAGTAGTGGAAGCTTTCTTCAAAATCTTGTCAGTTCGGCAAGAGTTCAGGCATCCAAATCTGAACATCTTAGAGATTGTATTGCATCCGGGCTAGATAAAATGTTAAAATAAATTATGCTCATGAATCATCTTTATGTAATTACTGAAAACTTGAAGAGTGACTGCATTGTAGGTATGTAAGTTACCTGAAGTTTACCCATTGGGACTTTGACATAACATCGATTAGTATGTGGATCTTTGAAATGATCAGCCAATAATTCCTTTTTATCGTTCACATTCGTACATTGTAGGATATGATAGGCCAGCCCGTTTTGACCTGGATCGACAATAGAATCAAATTTATTTGACAACGTTAAACCAGAGAATAATGAAGTCAATAATTTCTAATACTTAATTCATTAACTGAACAAAAAAAGAGATGCACTCCATTACCAGCATCTTTATGAACGTGGTTCATGCAACGGTCCACGGGAATAGCCGCATACTCCGACTGTGTGTAACGCAGGAAGGCACGCAAAGACATGTCCGAGCCAGAGTTTGTGAAGTCGTAAGAGAACAAAAATTCTATATCGTGATCTGCTAGGCAATACAGTTTCGTGTGCTTGGTCGAGTACTTCAAGAACCAGAAAAGAAAAATTGTCAATTTAATACACTCATCAGAAGAAAATATAATTGAACATTAGACAATGCGGGGGGGGGGGGGGTAGCTAAGCTAATAAAATAAAACAATTACGATTACTGAGAATTTTCGGGTTGTCCCCTTTTCCAAACTGAATTGGAAATTATATTTCCCTGGCCAAGGGGTAATGGCAGGAACCCCATTTTCATCTTGACTGTCGATGATAGACTCTTGGGACAATTTTTGAGAATCTTCATTGAGATCATCATTGTCATCAAATAAATCTTGGGAACCTTGGGAATCCTGGGAAGCTGGAGGTGTGGAAAATTTCAGTAAATCTAATGGACTTAAATCGTTCTGAGACTCTGTCGGAAGCTCCTGAGTGTCTTTTGGCATAACTGTAGCTGGATTCACATGGCACATCATCAACTGTGTATTACTGATGCTTGATGGTGAAGACGAGAACGGGTCTTGAAAGTAACCCCATTCATCGTAATTGGTCAACGACGTCAGTTGCGAGTCCGAAAGAATTGGCAACAAACTGTGTATGTGTATAAAATCACAACATGAAGACTTTCATTGAAAGTTGATGCCGTATTATTTTTCCTTTTATAATTGAAAGTTGACTTACTCTTGGGACGACATCCTGTCGTCTGGTCCGTCAAGCACTAATTGCTGGGAAGAAAGGTCGTATGATGTAAATTGAGAATTCATGGTCCTAGAAATCCATACAGGGAGAGAGAAAATTTTTCAAAAAAGAAAAGAAAGCTAAATTCCCTATCCTTATAATGTCATGTACATATGTCCCTTTGTTCTGACCACCATGCCGATCGGCTATCAAATTTAGTTTTAATAGTAGAAAAAATAAAGAAAAAATGAAAGTACCCTCTATCTCTACATTTACTCCACAAAATCCCCGGGTTGTCAAATCCACTTTCACACTTGACATGCACTAAAAATCGGGCACAAACGGAAAAAATTAACCGACGTGAAAGATTCGTAAAGTGTTCGCTACCAAAAAATTCAACTGACAAGACTAACATTGGCAAAAAGAGGCAAGAGCATAGAGTTTTTGAGCGGTACTGTGTGGAATTTTGAATAGGAAAAATTTTGTGAAATTAAAGTTTTTGCCTAAAATGACTGAAAACGGGAATACCAATTCAAAAGAAGACAGTGAGAAACTTTTGATGGAACAAGCCTTCAAACATTTCGACCAGAACAATTTTTTGGGGTGCTCTTTTGCTTTACGGGAATACTTGAAGCTCAACCGGTGCAATATCGTAATGGAGCAAAATCTATTGGTTTGTGATTTCTTGACCAGAGATATGACGTACGGAACCAAATTGGTTAAAGATCTTTTGAAGAGCATGAATATGGTAAACACTAGGAATTCCTCGAGCTATATTATATTTTTAAACAAAAAGATTTTTGATTGATTTCACGAGGGCATTACATATGATTCAGAATTTTGTAAATGTGCTCATAAAGTTAGTAATCATTATAACTTTATTATAAATTTATTTTGTAGACAAACACAGACCTGGAGTCTATGCAGTCTGCAGATATTGACAGTCCAGAGATGTTTTACAATTTGGCTGTTGTTTATTTTCATTATAAACAGTACACACAATCAAATCAAATTTTGGAAAAATTATCAAAGAACCAATTCAACATTTACAGTAATTTCAAATATTATTTTAATATTAATCATAATCAATTAGTTTTGGGTGCAATTTTGTATTCTATTATTTGTGTAAATGTACTATTATTAGAAATGAGTCATACTCTATATTGTATAGGTGTACTTTGTAATTTCATTTTGTTATGATATAGGCAAAGTTGCTATCAAGGCAAAATTATTACATATCGACACGTATCTCAAGCTACAGGAGCTGGATAAGGTCATGACTGAAATTAAATATTTAGAAACCCTCATTCAGTCCCATTCTCATTCAGAGTCATCAGAATCACTACCGTCCTCCACAAACACACCAAGAACAGTTTCTCCTGAACTTTCCAAGGTGAATATTTATAAACATGCAATTGACGACATTGTACATTTTGAATGAGATGACGTTTTGAATTTTGATGAAAAAATAATATCATGTTCTTTTTTTCAATCCTAGTTTGATTTACATACGAAAGTAAAATTACAACAAATGAAAACAGCTTGCTATTTATCCATGCGATCGTTAAAATCTGCAAAGAGAGAATGTAAATTACTCTTTGGTTTACTGGGCAATTCCGGTCAAACACAGGTAATTCATTGTTCAAAGCTAATTCATATTTCAAAGAAAAAACCATGAGGAATATTTTTTTTTTTAAAAAAAACTAATGTTAAATTCTTTCGCAATTTATGAGCAGGGTACTAGTGCGGCTATGCAATTAAAAGCATACCACGACTATTTGAGAGGAAATATGAAAAAATCATTGAGAATTATTAAGAGTATTCCAACACCTCAGGAGAAAAGCAATACTTTGCTAGAATTCCAGTTAGTAATTTTTGTTGATTTTTGAATTTATAACTTAAAAAACATATTTTGTTAAAGTCTACGTATTTAACTTAATTTATGCCATGATTTGTGCAGGAGCTCTGGTAATCATCCTGCTGCTATTTCTAGTAATAATGAAGGTTGTTGTCACTTTTACCTTGGAAGACCTGTTGTGGCTTCGTGGTATTTTCAAAACGCTTTTAAGTTATATGATGAATATCAAGCTACAAATAAATTAGGTACACATGTTCTATTCAATTATACATGTAGAAAAAGTGTACGTGATGACGACTGGTTACCTAATCAATTTATGATTGCATTTTCAACTTTAGATTTGCCTCTTCATGCGTTAAATTTTGATAGATCTTTCGAAGTATTGTATAATTTTGGGGTCACCATGTTACAACTTAAAGAATCAGTACGAGCTTTCAATGCCCTCACAGCTTGTCTACCGGAATATTTTTGTAATCCACGACTTTGGTTAAGGTAAGATGATTTACTGTCGACAAAATATTTTTCATTGTAACCTCACATGACGCCTTTATTTTTTGTAAAATAGAATTGCTGAATGCTGCATTCAAATTTATAAACCGGTAATAGCAAATAATAAAATTATCTAAATAGACTTTAATGATGGACGTTTTATTTTGATTCAGTTTACCTAATTTTAATTTAACTATGAATAATTTAGACAAATGAAGTCGACCTTGTATATACCGAACGCACAAAAAATCTCCTTGAAGGAGTTGTCGGGGAAGGAAATTCTGCTCAACGACTAGGGGAAGGAAATAGGTAATTATTAACCATTGTTAATTTTTGTTAAAACATACTTGCCATTTTATTATTAGGTGTTTGATATTTGGTAAAGGGGCTATAGTAGTTATTTTCTTATTGTTTTAAATAAAACTTATTTATTTTACAGAAATATTGACAATACAAGGCATAAAATGTCAACAGACTTGACACATGAAATAATATGTCAAATACCTACTCTTCCCTATGCCAGTGTGTGCATTGACAATGCTCTGCATTTAATTAAGGCTGAAAGTGTTCAGAGAGATGCCATTCTTTATGTAAGACCCAGCAACCCATTAAGAAATTTAAAAGAAATTTACGCCTTGCATGCAGCCATTCTTGCGGCTGGGGCCTACATTTCGCTTTCAATCGGAGACTACACTAAAGCAGTCACGAGGGCTCGAGAGCTTCTCGCCCTTAGAGGTGTACCTGGAGCCTACCAGTATGTGTCCAGATTAGCAAACTTTATTTTTAAACAAAACCAGAGGCGTAAATAAATAATGTACGTAATGTACGTAAATAAATACATTTATCCCATGTTTTACAGTTACTTAGCAAGAATGTACTTGAGTCAAGCCTTGTTTTATACGGAAGAAGAAAATGAAGCCATTCAATTGACGGTTCAAGAACAAAATAGTGTAGATTTAAGATACTGTATTTCTCCTACTGATACGGGGAGTAATGATGAGAAAAAGGAGGACAGCGTTGATTCTGGCTGGCTTAATTCTAGTATCAATAGTGCAGCTCTCATCAAACCTGTAACAGGTAATTTTTAAAGACTGGATTTTCATTGTTATTTTCAAAAGTTGTGTTTGCTTACTCATCACAATAATTGATCCCATACAAATCTAAGAAATACATTTGATTTACGCAGAATGGTATCCTAAAGATGAAGCTACAGCAAAAATGGCTGTAGTGTACAATTGTGCTTGTATGTGGGCCTTATCAGGACATTTCGATAAAGCTTCTGCAGTCATAAAGGTGAGTAATGACAACCGTTTATGAATGTTATCATGTATAAGTCTCTAAGATTATGAAGAGAAAGATTTTGAAATGAAAAGGAAAATTTCGCTTTGTATTCTCAGTCTTGGATAGCCACAACGAGCGGTAACATGCTACCTACAGAATTCCTTATGCTTGCTGTGTATATTCATATTAAACTTGGTAAGTTTCAGTGTAATTAATTTACTTTATACGTTGATTTGATACAAATTTGTACAATCTGTTCTAGGTAATTTGGACAAGGCTAGAAGCTTGCTTCTCAAGGAGCCTTCTCCTCATTCTAGTAGTGCGACATAAAATTCATAATACCGCATTGTAAATTACAGGATATTAAAATGATGTGCATTTTATGCGTATATTTAGTACAAATTATTATTTTTACTGAAGATGCACGAATTTTCTGTTACGAAATTATTAAAAAATAAAAAATGTTTTTATGACAGAAATAGGAAAATAAAATGATATATACTATAATATATATTATGATAATAATAAGTAGTGTACTGTCATATTTATTTTCATTCGTTTCATCAATAATATTCATCGAAGAATATAGTATAAAGGTAAGTAACAGATTTTTTTAATTGATATCGGTCAAATAATCATCAAGCAATGCACATAATAGATCTTTTTTACTACCAAAAGTAAATGAAATTAAATCACAAGTGACGAAAAAGTTGCATATTCAAAAAAAATTAGAATAAAATACAAATCTGAGTCAGGTTCAGTGGAAGAACAATGAAGAAAAAAAAATTCATAAAAATATGAGTTGTAAAAAAATAAAGAAAAAGTTGAAAATACTAATCGCAAATACGAATGGTTGTTTTTCCAGCAACTATAAGAACACCTTCGTCTTGTAAATCCTTTAAAACATCTTCATACATTTCCTTTGTAATCAACTGTAAATAAGACGAAAAAATCATAATTAGAACACATATTAGACAGTGAACCAAAAAATCTAAAAAGTACTTGATGCAACATTGTACAGTTTACTCACCCATGACGATGATTCCTTGAGTTCTTGAAGGGCTTTTTGATAAGATAAGGACTGTACTTTACCCTTACTGTCAATGAGTCGTCTCATTGCAATAGCCAGTTCTGATCGTCGCTTTCTTGAGGAACTGCTGATACCAGTAGTTAGAATGGAGACATCAATCTTACCAGACAATGGATCAGTAGCAGATTGTTTTACAGCCTCCCGATGAAGTCTCCATGCCTCCTCTACATCCACCACTTCTACCACGTTCGACAGCCTTATTTTTGCATGGGCTTCAGCAAGCCGAATTAAAGATTCTAATTGTCGTGGGTATGCTGTAATCAAACCACGTCCTTGTCCAGCTTTTCTCATCTCTACATAAGTACTAATCAGGCGTTGTGATGCTTCCTCACTCAATTTAGGAGAACAAGTATCCTTCGCGTACGCCAAATAATCTCGAAGTACACTCATATCCTGCCAAAACAAAAAGCAAAGCATGTAAATAACACCAAAACAATATCAACGATGTATAAGATAATTAAGCCTTTGTCAAGGACATTGACAACTTTCACAAAGACGACTAACTAGACAAGTATTATACATACCAACAAATCCGAATCTTCTTCTTCGGGGGATCTAAAGTATAGCGAAATCATGTGACGAGCTAATCGACGATCAAAAGTATCATTTTGTTGATCCAAGAGAAGAAATATCAAATCGAATCTAAAATAAAATTCAGTACATCATGTTATATTTTGTCCATTAAACTTATACCTACACCCAATCGTTTAAAATTTTTGTTTTTGCACTTTATTCACTTAAAATACATTTCAATAAAGATAAACCAACCTGGAGAGTAACGTATGAGGTAAATGGACATTTTCAACAATAGTTTTCTTTTGATTCCATTGAGACTCCAATGGATTAGCTGCTGCAAGAACTGATGTACGAGCATTCAACTGACAAATTATGCCGGCTTTTGCAATGGACAATGTTTGTTGTTCCATAACTTCATGTAAAACACTTCTAGTTGATTCACTCATCTTGTCAAATTCATCAATGCAACAGATACCATTGTCAGCAAGAACCAATGCACCTCTACATCATTAAACATTCATCATATAAAATGTCGTCCATACTAATATACCATCATTTAACTTCAAATAATAAGTAATCTTACGTTTGTAGTACTAGTTGTCGCGTTTCTGGATCTTTTGTTATGTAAGCAGTCAAGCCTACTGCACTAGAGCCCTTGCCTGAAGTATACTGACTCCGTGGCACCAAGTCATAAACATACTTCAAAAGTTGAGATTTACTTGTACCAGGGTCTCCACAAAGTAAAATGTTGATTTCAGCCCTATAATAAATGTAATTGTTTGTTGAGCATGTTAATTAGCTTATCATGAAAACTTTTTTCCACTTTTTGTACTAATTTATTAAAGACATTACCTGGATCGTCCACGGCCAGTATCAGCAAAATCCTTGCTTGTACCACCAAAAAGTTGCAGGAGAATACCCTGAAAATAATTTAAAACAGTCACAAATTAGTATTTCATATTATTTGGGAAAAAATATAAGTAAATCTTACTAAGAACCTATTATTATAAATTTAATACCTTCTTGACATCTTCATGCTCATAAATTGATGGTGCAATAGCTCGTGCAAGTCTCTCATATATATCTGGCTTCTTTGATAGTTCTTGAATCAGTTCAATTCGTTCTGGACTCAAATTAAGTCCACGTCTGTTAATTAAAAAAAAATTATCATAAAAATTAAAAGTTTCATTGACTTTTAAATTAGCTGAAATTGTTCTAGTAAAAACTTGAAAAAGAAATATTTATATACAAAAAAAATTCAGTATACCCTTCAGAATCCTCTCGAAGTCTCTTTGTATCGACCGTTCGAAAATGAACAACATCAATATGTGTTTTGTACACGGATCTAACAGATCGCATTTTAGGATTAATTCTAAAAGGAGCAGCTCTATAAATCCCAGTAACAGTGATACGATCTTCATTCCAGATAGGGATTAAAAAAGAATTAAAATTTCAAATTAATATTTATGGCATTTGGCTATTAACCCAAAATAATATGGTGACACTCACCTCCAGGTTGAACTTTATTCACCAAGTCACTGTGGGCAAACAAAGCTGCCATATAGGGAGTTTCCCCAACAGGTGTATCATCTAAACAAAGGAATCATATTAAAAAAAGCTGGTTGATAAGCTGTAGGCCTTGTATTCTACATTCATTACTATGAAGTCAAAAGTATTGACTTTATAAAGTGTTACATTTAAAATCACATTACCTAAATCTTCCTGAAGACGAATCATTTGTTTATCGACAAAAGTTGAACGATTGTGAATCATAGTGAAAGAAAAATTAGTGTTGCAATTAGGGCACAAGACGGGCTCCAAAATCTTGCCACGATCAATCTCAGCGGAAGCTCCGTAGGAACAAACGGTACACTTGAAGTAGCCCTCTCTCATTTCAGGCATAATATTTGATGTACGAATGACCATTCCACTAATGGTGACCAACGTATCGATATCTGTTTAAAAAGATATTGACATCATCATCATTTTTTACAATGTCATTAAGAGTTGAAATGTATTAAATTTTTACCTTCAGGATTTAGTAAACGCATCGTCTTGGTCTTATCAGCATTAAATGGTCTCACTTGGATTTGATGAGCAAGAACAGTATCAGTGTAGAGTTCATTAAACATTTCATTTACAGCCATGTCCATGGTTGGAATCACTTCCTGTGGATAGCTAATGAGTTGATGGTACAAGTCCTGATCAGCTTGTTGAAGATGGGAGCAGTTTAGATTCAAGAATGGTTCTTCGAGCAAACGAATCTAAATATAAAAGAACAGAACAAATTAGTGTCAATCGTATACACGTTGGGATATATATTAAAATGAGCCTAATTTTATAATTACTTCATTCAGTTTTTGCATGTACAAAGGCATAGTAGGTACATAATCTTCAATCGCTTCATCTTCGTCAACTGTTCCATCCTTGAAGGTCTCAATGAATTTCTTGAATTTAACTCGAAACTCATTAGCAGACACATTGGTTCCCCAAATAAGTAATTGTGGTGCTCCATCAGTAGTCTAATTTAACACATGAAAGTATTACTTACTTATAACATTTCATAAGCATTTCATTATTGTGTTTGAATCAAACTATTTGATTGACATATACCTGAATTTGACGCATACGACGGTCCGGGTTAATATCAGCACGATGTCGGATTGGTGTTCTGTCCAAAGCTCCAGAGTCTCCAGTAAGACCCGTCCGGTTACTACCAGCTCTTGAAGTTCGAGATGACAATGAGCTGGGAGTTCCATAGTTTAATGGTGACCGCAAGTCAATATCCGGCTCTCTCCTTGGAGTTGATGCATTTGACATCAAGTCAACAAGGTCCATTCGTAAAGAACGACCTGACTGAGAACTTATAGTGGACATGATGACGATGAAAGTATTTTTACTTGGATGATCCCCAAAATCACGATTACACAATTTATTCGTGCAACTTACACAGAAAGAATGGGCAAAAGTGAATCTCTGGCCGGGATAACAAAGACCTTTCCCTCGCTTCCAAAGGAAACGTGAGCAAATGACGTCTGTCGTCAAAGGGGCCGTGGGGTGATTTCAATTCTATACTCACACATGGCATGTACATGCTGCAGGAGGGGTGGGAGGGGTCAAACATTATTTTCCGTTCAAAGATGCCATCGAGAAATAATTTGATTTTTTTTGAAGAACTTATGGACATTTAACTTTATTTACACAATTAAAAGTAAGACATGTTCAGTACAGATCTAATATCACAATATGTATGACAAACTAGACTAATATCATTATTAAAAAGATCTATAATACATGTTCATGTGCATCACAAAAATTATGGCATTTTAATACTTGTCACAATCAGAACTCGTGTACTGAGTACAGATTTCATCCCTTGTCAATTCACTGTACAGTTCATCAGTTCTTAGTCCTGCTCCATCCACAAGGTTGTGTAAATTGCAATAATTGGTCCCATAGTCAAGAACGGCATACCACACTCGGGAGGAAGAAAATCCCTTTAAAATAAATAAGGAGACATTATAAATTTCAATTACTGTGAGCCACAATTATCCAAGTTTCATACCAAAACATTGCAGCCACCCGTAGCAGTGTTCGGATAGAATGTAAAGGTCATGTCATCAATGTATCTTTTCACTGGCGTTGTATGAGTTGCCTCAATCACATTTCCATTCACAGACTCCAACTATTCATACAAAACGTTCAATTGTCTTATAAACTTTGCCTAATACTTGTATATTTTTAAAAAAACAACTCACCCCATAAAGGCACTTTTGTCCAGTTCCACAAGTGTCATTTGTTTTCCAAACATTAATTTGTTGCACCAATCTATTTGCTACATCATTACAGTCAGCTCTCAGTGTCCTAGTTTTTGCATAGAAGGTTGTCAATCAAACAATTTATATAAAAAACAGTGAAATTAATATTTGGTACAGTATACATACCATGTGATGTTACAAGAAGCATGAATTGGGTACTTGAAGATCGAAGGATTTCTAAATAAACAAGCTGCTGTGACTCCGAATGCAGTTAGGATAAGGGCAATTGCCAATAGAATCTTCATTGCACAGGAAAATCGGGAGCGTCTCCTTATTGGGGATGTTGATGATGGCCTCCCTGGAACGGAAATGTACAATATAAATGACTTTCACTCTTTGCATAAAACAATACTAAGACAATGGGTCAATCAGCAAAGTTTGCTCTTGGGATAGTAATTGAGCCCCATCACTTTATCATTCTTGCATTTCATTGCATGTTTAACAATAAGAAAAAATTTACCAACCTGTTAACGAAGAATCAGGCATTTCTGTGAAGGACGTTGAAGGCATTACGTCATTACACTCTTTTTCACTTTAATCTTGATTACATTTTGACTGTGATGAGTACAACAAAGTAAACTTGTTTTGATTTTTACTTTGAGTCAAAGAATTCAAAGAATCTTTGTGCGAATTTGACTTTGAATTGCCAATTTACCGCTCACAAATTTTGAAAAGCAAAATAAAAAAAGTTCAGTAAAATATTTGACCAGTGATATTTTCATAATTCTAAGAATTTAATTAAATATTGTGAAGTGAATTATTAAATACAACTATTTAGAAAATAAAGACCTCTTTACAGTGCTACAAAGTGTTTGGAGAGGGCAGGAATTACTAAAATGTTCACATTTTCGTGTCATTTGTTGCATCATCATTGTTGAAAAGATTATTTGTAATTCACGAAGAAATTTCCCCTTTCTTCATTCTTTTAGATATTCCATATGACATTCGGTTTTACCCGGTAAGAAAATTGACCTACTGGTATTTTAACATGATTAGAAACAAAGCATTTTAAAAATAAATAAGAATCTAAGAGTTTGGTGAAATGATGAAAATTTTCATGATCATCATTCTCCGTGAAATACGTGTTTAACCTTGTAAATAAAAGTATGAAATTAAAAAATTAATTTGACTACAGAGAAAATACAAAAAAAAAATTCCCTTTTTGAGTGAATGATTATCAAAACTGTGAAAATTGGAGCTGTTGAGTTAGCCGTCAAAGTTTCCCGAAGGTCACGTAGTCGTATAATCTAAATATTCGCAAATATTGGTCAACTTTAATTATCATCAGAAAAACGTCATTCTTTACAAGGCATACGAGATTAACTTATTAAATATGAAAGTTCTCTTATAGTAAAAGCCTTCAGTCTCCCTTTACCCTTGACACAGGCTCATCATTTGTATTTTCTTTGCATGAGTAGTGTACATTATATTTGTAAAATACAACAATTAATTTGTTGCATGCAATAATTATAAGGTACATACATTATAGTCATGTTTTATTTTTGCTAACTTGTCAATATTTTAATTGGCGAAATGTGCAAGTCCATTCTCAACTTGAATTGACCACAAAGATCAAAGCTCAATTGAGGCTCAATTTGTACGCAGCACAATGATTCGACAAATCTGCTAGAGAATGAACTTGGAGGTCTTTTGCTTATCGAAACAATTATGAACATATGATACGATGCATGCGAAAATTTTAATAAGTGTCCTGTGACAATGACGATGGTGCCTGAATTTGCAAAACTTTGAGCATATGCCATTTTTTTGTCAACTTCAAGTGAGAGAGGAAACAAACTAGGATACACGGCCTGTATATTTAATAATAATTGTGATTGCTTGTTTTGCACTTGTGTAATAGATTTGTTGTCTCTCTTCTCTTCCTAGCTCTGAGCACGATTCTATACTACGAAAAGTACTATACATATAGCTGAGTCAGGACATAAAGTTGGGCATGTCGATCGTAAGTTTTGAGAAAGAAATCTATTTGCTAAGTAACTATAGTTGTGAGTCTCTCATATATCATAACTAAGACTACATTTTATTTTCTCGTCTCACAATATATACTGCGTATATTAAAAGTGTTTTGTGTACGTATTTTTTAGTTAGTGTTCAATGTAATATTCTGTGACTTGTACTCATGTATATTTGTTTTGTTTAATTCTACGTTGAATTTTCCAACTTGTGGACGTTCATATATTTTTTTTATACGCATAAGTGTACCAGCAGCTAATAACAAATAAGCTCTCCTTAATTCCTTAATATCCAGTGTGATAAAAGACTGTCAAAAAAATAATAGTACAGTAGATAAGTTTCACGTTTACAACTAAACCAAATTTAGGAACTATTAGAAACATTGCCAATGGCAGGTATCAGTTCTCAATTCTAAACAAAACATATAAAAACACTTTCATATTTATTATACCTTTACCAGTTTATAGGAAGAGACATTGACGGTTATCTCTTCAGTAGTCCTCTATTCATACAATTGATTAACAGAGTAAAGATACACTCTCTCCATTTTCCTTCAATGTTATAACATTTTTTAATTCTCTTTTAAAGAAACTAGGAATATCCAAAGAATACGTTTCCCATGAAAAAGTTGTGTGGGAGGAATTGAACAAACTAGAAAAATTTGAGTGCTTAAAAATAATTCTTCGAACTGTTGTTGTTTGTGTATAATTATGTAAAAGAAAATTTCAGTAGAACACAAGTCAACGATACAAAAGTGTATTTTAATTTATTCACTGAGTTTCTTTTACCCGACAAAAAAAACTCATTGACGGTTTTCGTCCTCTAAATATTATATCATAGACTAGTGCCTGGGTGTTTTTGTTAATGATTGTTGTGTCAACGTTTGCCATTTATCAATGACATTTTGTATGATCTCAAGTATTCTTTCCTTCGTCTTAAATTGTTTTTCGTTGATTCTAAACCTGAACGTTTTCAATTATTTTAAAATGTTTCAACGGAATGTCCAGACGAAATCATTCACACCGGTGTCGATGGAAAAAACTATGAAAACTTGTGACTCTGAAATCGACTTTCAAGAAACTGAAACTGGGTGAGTTTCATCATGACTGTCATTATTATTTTGGCCAATTTTTATTTTATTTTATATTAATTAATATTTATCAAAATCAAAGAATTTTCTTGCCAAAATTCAAGCTCAATAGCAAGTTTTACTGTGTAGGATTGAATTATTTTAATAAAAATTCCTAGATATAGTCGATTGCTTATTGTAGGCTATTTTTTTTAACTTTTTACAACTAAACCATCATCTACCTTGCACAATAATAGTAAGATGTACCAGAACCAATTAATTTTATATGAGTCATTATTTACTAGTCAACAAAAAACAAGAGGGTAAATTTGTAATAAAGATAAATTTTATAGTGAGGACATGTATGAGATAATTTTTATTCACACGTGGAGATGATTTTCATTCTAATTTTTGTGCTTACAGGTGGTTACGTAGTTGGCTCAAGTGGTGCCCGACTTCAATGAGTTTGTTAGCGGCTGCGGAGAAAAGAATTCTTTCCTGTATGTGAAATGAACTTTTTATTTATTTATTTTCTTCTAGTATAAAATATTTTTTTCGTGTCTATAAACATATCTTCACAGTGTCAATTGAATAGTCCTCATGTTTTTAAAATTTTACTTTGAATTTGTCATACAAACCTATAATTCTTGCCTTCATGCATCACTAACAAGTCAGTCAACGTAAATATTTATCATTTACTGAATTATACAACAAAAAATTGCCTTCAGCCATAGGGTTTCTTGTAAAAATGGAAAAAATGTGTCTCGTCAAGTTTAATGGAGAAGTAAATTTCAATTCCTGGTCTATAAAATTATTATTTCACTTCCTTTACTCATGATGAGCTGTGAGCTATTTGCAAGGTTGAATGTTCTATCCCTCACAATATTTTCCCAAAGAATAGGTTAGGAGTTCACATGATTAAATTTGCGGATACTTGTATGTGAGCTCAAGTGGACATTCTACGCATTCAAAGATAATTAGTTAGAAAATTGCGTATTACCAAAGTACTATGTTTGCCCACTATCCAATATATAGATATGGCCCATGCACATCTCAATGTAGACGTGAGTTTATAGTCAATAATAATTGTATATTGATGACATTAATATACATTAATTTAAGGTATATGATTTGATTGGAATTCGCATAAATGAAAAATAAAAGTTGTCATGAAGCACAACAATGTTTTGTGGCTTATCAAGAGTTGGTCAAGGTAACAATTCTCTCTGATGATACTTATTATGTAAACAGGTATACAATGAATGAGACGTGTACTAGAACCTGCTCCTAGACAGTCCATGTCTATGACTGTATAAAAGAGAGAGACGTGTATTGAATTCCAATAACATGCTGTAGTACATGTTTTTTCATCTAATAATTCTGTAATTAAATTATTTCAATGTACATTAAATAAATCATAGAACAATTTTTTTCAACCAAAGTTTCCACGTGCTATTCTCAAAATACTTAATACAGTTGATAAGTATATTATGTACATAAAAGGAAGTGCGCAAGGAGTAACATTTCCTTAGTGTTATATTTTCGCAATAATTTTCCGGCCTTGCCCTTTAGTAGTCGTACAAATTCCAAATCAAGCATTACATATCTTCTTATTCTCCTATCTTGAATGCCAAAAGATTATAATGTTAGAATGATTACAAACTCTTTGAATGCATTTTTTTACTTCTATTCGTTTTGAAACGAGATTTAATTGTAAGTGTGTGCAATACATAAATTCGTGCAGTCTACGTAAATAACGTCTTGTGAGAACCAGGGATCGGTCTCTCGCAGACAGACAGTCAGTGACAGCCGGTATCGTCTTAATGTGATAAATATGTTCTAAACATGAGATGATTGTGAAGAGTAGTATCTGGAGAATGGGCCAAAAGAAATGTATGAGTCATAATTCATCATGATGACTTGTGATAAATTCCAAAGTTGTGAAGTGAGTCAACACATACAATGTCCACAACATTATGGGCATTGCCCATTGAGTAAGACGCAATTTATTTGTCAAGGTTTTTGTTCACATTTAAAATTGTGACCGTCATGTCATATTGTACGTAAATCTTTTCTTGTATAAAAAAAACTTTGCTGGACGAAAACTGAATAGAATAAAATATTTCACAATTATTTAATCTAGGAATTTCTTTGTAAGAAATGTCATCTTTACAACTCAAAAGTCCAATGCAGGGGAAGGGATGAATTTAGCAGCAAGGGGTTTCGTATTGTTATACTTTAACTTTGATGACACTGGCTGTAGATACACTAGCCAATTTTATCATTTTCAATTGTCTGACAATTGAATGATGAAAATTTCAATAAAGAGTTAAGGTAGTTAAATGTAAACATACTAAAAACTTTCTACAGTAAATTAGAAAGAGGAAAATAGAACAAAAGCTTGTACTGTCATAAAAATATTTGAACAAAAATTTACAACTTTGAAATTTACATGATTCATTAGCATGACTTTCCATTTAGTCAAGAGAGACACAAAAAATAATTGACATTTTCATTCAGTTTTGATATTATCAAATCATTAACTGATTTGTATTTACCCAAGTTTTGTGATTCTAATATAAGACTATTGACAAAATTAGATTGGTGATTAATTTGTGAAGGATATCTGATTGTTTTATGACATAATTTAGTGATAATCATGTACTTTATTTTCAGATGTGAGGACACCAATCATAAGTAGATATGTAAATGTTGGTCCTGTGGTGGGGAAAGAAGATTGTAAAATATGGACACTATCTATGAATGAAAAATCTGACAAGGTTCCATTAATTTTACTACATGGACTTGGCTCTGGTGTTGCTCTTTGGTCCCTTAACTTTGACAGTTTTTCCAAAACAAGACCAATTTATGCTTTTGACCTCCTCGGTAAAATGTCTTTCTGTTCAATTTCTAAAACCGTTTTTTAAAGTTTATTAATGTATTTGTACTTAAAAGAGTTGACATATGTATTATTAAAGAATTTTGACGTTAATTTGAAATATCTGTCATTGGCTTAGGTTTCGGCAGAAGTTCACGACCGGACTTTAGTTCAGATGCCCTGGAAGCAGAAAAAGAATTTGTTCTTTCAATTGAGGAATGGAGAAAAGAAATGAAATTAGAAAAATTTGCTATGCTAGGCCATAGTATGGGTGGCTTTCTAGCTACATCCTATGCAATTCGTTTTCCTGAGAGGGTTTCTCATTTAATTTTGGCCGACCCGTGGGGATTTCCTGGTAAGGAAAATTACACGAGTTTATAAATAGACATGTCATTTCTGTTTTTGAATTTGATTTTTATTATACAATACTTTTTTTCAGAAAAACCTGCTGATCTAAGCCAACGCTATCCTATACCACTTTGGGTGAAAGGTACAAAAATGAAATGAGTTTTCATAAATTTATTTTATTAATGCACTTGAGAGGTAAATACAAATTGTTTGGGTTTACTAAATTTATCAATATGATTAATAAATTTCAGCAATTGCTTACGTCTTACAACCTTTAAATCCACTTTGGGGTATACGAGTAGCTGGTCCAATGGGTGAGTCGCTATTTACAGTTTTGTGTTGGTAATATTGTTGAAAATTCTTTGTGCCATTATTGAGTTTTTCCGGGAATATAATAATTTCTCTCTGTGCAGGACCGAAACTAATTGAAAAAGTACGACCTGACTTAATTAATAAATTTTCATCTCTAACGGAAAATGAGGACGTCAAAATTGCCGAATATATTTTCCATTGTAATGCTCAGAATCCCACGTAAGTATTTTTCATATTGAATTTTTACAAAAGCGTTATTACTGTGTACGATTGAATAGTGTCATTGAAATGAATATGCATTGACAAGATTTTTATTTGTTGTGATGACTATAGTGGGGAGTCTGCATTTCACTCAATGATGTCTTCATTCGGCTGGGCTAAATTTCCTATGAGTAAACGAATATTTGGTAAAAATGATCATCATTAATGTACAGTTTAATTATACTTGTCAGTTTCATACATAGTGCATAATTTGATTATTGAATTAATTTTCAGAATTAGATAAAAAGATACCCTTAACAATGGTCTATGGATCACGATCATGGGTGGATCATTCTCCTGGAAATATCATACAACAAATGAGAACAGGATCCTATGTTAACGTTGAAGTAATTTTTTCTTAGTAGTGATTGTTGTGTCCATTTTTTTCAGGTTGTTTTGACATATACTAATAAATCTGCTTTATTTTTCTAGATAATTCAAGGAGCGGGCCATCATGTATATGCAGATAAAAAAGATACTTTTAATGACATTGTTTTGAAAGCATGTGCAATGAATTTTCATCATGAAGCAGATAAATTAAAGCCAAAGACGGTAGAGCCTGAGAATCAGCAAATTATAGAACCAATATCTCCTTCCACGATCACTGTAACGAATCTCAATGTTACAGATTCAAAACACAGTCAATTAAAACAAAATTGAAAATTTAAGAAATCTAAAAAAGAAGAACTAATTTTTATATATTTAAGTTTGCGTATTTAAGTTAGAATAAGGGAAGCAAATGAAAACTTACAGCAATCATGATAAAAGTTTTCGTTGAGCCATAGAAAAAAAAGAATTATTCTTCTTATAATATTTAAGTAATATTATGTAAGTACAGAGAATTTCACTGAAATTCTTGAGGTATTAATTTATTTCAAACATTAGAATTGTTTAATAGCTTGAGACCAAAGTATGCACTGACGTGTCCAGTAAATTTTAAAGTTAACTTTATTTATATAAATGTACATTTGTCTAAATTGTGACATTTTAATTACATTAATGAGTTAATTATTTAGGGAAGAATCATGAATTTTCTGTACCACACTGTAATACATGTAAAAAAAATACTATGAGTTGGAATGAAAGGTCACGTAATTTGTATTTGAGATATTTGTATTCTTGTTGGTAAATTGTTATTATTTGCATCGTGTTTATGAGGGGCTTTAGTGAACAAAGAGGGGAAAAGATAACGGTGCCTGTTTATTAAGTGTTGTTAAAAATGTTGTTTTAAAATTATTTCTAGTTGTCCTCGCATTATCTTGATATTATTTGTCTGATAAAATGTTTTTGTGATGTTACTAAATTAACTTGGCGCACATAAAAGTTATTGAACATCACTAAAAATCTATTACCATGTAAATTTAAGTGTTCTCTGAATTGTAGTCTTCTTCAGTAGCTTTGCCTTAACTAATCCTACATGATTTGTAATAAGACTTTGAATTAATTTTATTTTTTCATAATTTATATATACAAATGTACAATAATTTGTTTATTGAACAATACATATTATGTATATAGCTAGGGAAAAAAGAAAAAGTTCACGCAGTAGTTTTTGATTGTGATTTTGTCAAATACCTATCTCTCGTTAATTTAAAATGTAGGTACACTGCACCCCAAGTCGTCATTTATTGTTCGTGGATTTATTATAATTTAATTGAATGAATTACAAAAAAAAACGGAAGGGCAAAGACGGGTTTCAAGATTTAATGCTTTAAAAATATCGAGTTTTATTTTTACTTGACGCGTACTTTCGCTTGTACACACTCATTGTATGTAAAACTTCGACAAAAATCGCAATATTCTGAAATAAATAAAAACGAAACTTGTTTCGGAATTTATGTACTACTTGACCTTATTATTTCTTTGAATGCACAGATGCATATATGCACACATAAATAATTCAAGAACTCTCAAAAGAGAACAAAGAGAGTTTTTTTTATAAACATTATCTAATATTTATTCGGACATTCAAATTATCATGGAAAACAGTGGCGTTAACGGCGTTCATGAGATGATATAGATTTTTTTAGTATAATGTTGCATACCATCACATGAAGTATCTTACTTTAGTTTGTAGCCTTGTTTACAGTATTGTACACAAGTGTATAATGTTAGCATTCATTGCTTTTCTTGTCATAATTTAAGTATGCGTATTAGACATATTATGTAACATATTGGGTCCTACAATTAATTAATCTTTCAACGATAACAACGTTAACTCAATTACATACATAATAAATTTTTTGATCACTTTTGCTTGTTAGATAAATAGTACAACGAAATTAACATTTGTTCAACTACAACTTGCCTAATGAAATAAATTCAAGCTTGACTAATTACATTTGTTTATATTACTATGTAATATAATATGTCCCCATAATTTGACACAAATGTCTTAAATTGTTGATTCATTTTTTGTTCTGAATTAATTCGAATTTAATTGAAAATTGACAAAGAATTGAAACATAATACACAATTAAGTTGTACAAACTAAATATGATTTAAAATCCCAAGCGCAAAAAATTTCCTTTAATCATTTGATATCCATATTTAAATTGTATGATTGACCATATTTTCAACGCATGGCCTCATTTGTCTGAAAAAAGGCAATAGTTCGTATTTTCTCTTAAAATATCTCGATTAAACATTGTCAACAAAATTCATACAATGAACAATGTTCATTAAATATTTATTACTCATGTAACAATCTTCACTTCAATTAATACATTTGTTATGCATATTTACTCCATGCACGTACGACTTGTATCACTGCCTCGTTAATTAACATGTTAATAAAGTCAAAACTTTTATCAAAAAAACTTTTATTGTTTAATGATAAGTTTATAGGAATATAACAATCGGAGGGATTGGAGGATAAAAAAGTACACCACTTTGATATTTTTCTAAGAAAACGAAAGCTGATTGACTTTCTCCTAATGTGACTTTCTTTTTCCATTCGCAGCCTTATTTTTGTCATCTTCCTCAAAAATTATTTGCAGTTTATTTTACAAAAATTGCATTGAACATGTGTCAAACTAACGTGTGAATCATAGTTATGATTCATATTACAAGTGATTTAATTAAAAATGTTCACAAAGTGGTACCGTTGTTTTTTTAATTGTCTTTCTTTACCTTCCAATTCCTCATTTGTTTGCCGTTATTTTGTTCATATTAGAATAAAATACTGAACGGCTGAAATTGACTGGAAAATTGTACTGATATGGTATACTGAAGCAAAAAAGACGTAATTAATTCTAGTTTGATCATAACTGAGTACAAATTTATCTTCAAAGTAATAATAATAGAATTGCGTCATGAAATTATAACGTAGCCCTGTCGCATTAATTAAATATAATATACTATTAGATGCAACTTTGCAAGTGTGTGTGTACGTATTAAATTTCTATAAGTGTAATAATAGTAATTGTTAAATTGATTTTTTGTAAGCCACCAGTTTGGCAGTTTGGGCTGAGTTTCGGAAATTGGCTCGACCTGGCTACCAAGCATCCGTGTAACGAACTACAAAGGAATTTAATATTCATCATTAAAATTAATTATACCAAGAAAAAGTTAATGACATAATATTAATTTTTTTAAATTGTATAATTTACAAAAAAAAAAATTATTCACCATCAACTTCCTTCAAGGCCGGTAATTTTTTCTTAAGACTGTCAAAACTAAAATTTAGAAAAAAAACAACTAATTATAAATTCTTCTAAAATAAAATAAAACACTGACGAATGCATTAAAAATTATACATAAATTATAAATATTTTAATAAGTCACATACCATATTTGGGATAAATGTGTACTGTTCAAGTTCAATTTCCGTAGGCTTGTAACACCTAAAAATTAAATAAAGAAGTATAAACTTTTAATTTTATTTTGAAAAAAGTCTTCTTGAGTGAAAGTGATTTTTACATATAAAATTATAACCAAAAATTGTCTCTTGTACTACATAATACGATATTATTTCATATCTAACACTTTTTTTTCTTTCACGTATTTTTGACAGTTAACTAAATTGATGAGAACATCATTAAAAAAAATTAGACATGGACAAAAACGTGAAGACAATTCAAAAATTTTATGAATCTTTCTACGTGAGTCAAGATTAAAAGTTGAATTCTCGAAGAAAAACTAAAGTTATGCTAGGCTACACCCCAAAGATAGTTGAAAAATCACACAAAGTCTTGTTCCTTGTAACAATCTCATTTATTAAACTGATTGAACACACACAAAAAAAGAAAGTAGAGAAAATCCACTGATAAAAGTTTGTCATTTCTCCTCATTCTTTTCTTTCTTCTAATCACTTGTGCTATCAATGTGTATGTCATGAAAATTTTTGAGGAATTTTATATTGTAATCTAGTAAAAGAAAACTAGAAAAAGTAGAATTGAAAAAGATGGTCTTACATGTACCATATTTTATATTCCTACAACACACACACACATACATATAAAGACTCATGTTATTAAATACTAATGAATCGAACCACTTTAAAATGACAGAGTAGGCAGAGAGGCAACCCAACTTTTTTTAGTTATTTCCTCTCAAAATCTTTCTCAACTTTTTTTCATTGACAGTTCAATATCCGCTAACTCCTACTCACAGCTTAATGTAGGTGGATAGTATGGTAGTGGTACATATGGGAGATAAATGGTGTGTGTACTTATGTATTTGAAAATAAAAATCAATTTATTTTTCTCTACTTTCCAACTTTGGTTCATTAGACCCATTAAACTCTTCTCCCTCTTTTAGACTCAATGACTAGAATAGTAATAAAAATGTTGTCGACTACACATTTAAAAGATAAAGTTGAGCCAAATAAATTCATGTTCTATTATGTGAACTCAAATCGAATTTCTTTTTTTTTCACCCTGTACGTGTTGACGGTCAAGAGTACACACATATGGACCATAGTATCTGTAATTCTCTCTAGAGATAAAAAATATTTTGAAAAATGATAGAAAAGTACTTACAAGTTAATGAAAGCAATCCTTTATCCGTCACAGGAGTTTCACACAAGTTCAAAACTTGTAAATTTGGCAAATGCTCTGAAATCGTATGAAGTCCCGTGTCACCGAACTGGAATTTCAAAAAAAAGAGAAAAAATTAATTTATTAAATTAAATATAACCTTGAATTAAAAGAATGAGGGCACTCAATCAAAGTAAATTGAATGCATTTTCTTGACAATGACACAACGAGACTTGTTCCACGTTCCAACTCAATAATCATTTTTGTAATGGACATAAAAAAGAAGCTCAAAGTCTCTCAATTGAGACACAATGTAGGTCTTTGAAAAAAAAAATCTTGACAAATAACAAAGTTAACAGAGTGAAAGGCCGTCAGGTATAAAATTAGAAACTTTTTTTTAAAAGAGTAACAATTCCAAATTCTTATTTTTCTCCTATTCGCGTGGACTCAGCCATGAAATTAAAACAAAATGACTCTCCTTTCCCTTAAACCTTGTCTACTCGCATAAAGTTACATTTTCTCTCTTTTCTAAATACATGTACATGACTCACCTTGTTTTCTCTCCTTTCTTACCTTTTCTAATGCCCATCTATGAGACTAAATGGAAAAATAACATGTGAGAAAATTCTTCTCTTATTTTTGTTTCTATTTTACACAAAATGAGGATGAGCCCTGTAAAAAAATAATTCTCTCTAAAAAAAATTTCTTTTACTTTGCAACTTTCTCCAGAAAGAAAGACTCTCATTTAAACTCTTTTTTGTTAATGACTTTTCTCCAGGAGGATTTAAGTCTAAAGAATTTAATTAAAATCAATCACCATGATTCTCATTTATTTTTCTTATCCTCCATTTACGCTCATGACGACAATGAGCCCTGAGTGTCTCCTCCTCTCCTCCTCCTCCTTTAATAGCGAGAGTTAAATGATGAAAAGAGACCATGAAAAATTGGAAAGTGTTAACAAATAGGTCAACAATTTTTTTTACATTGAAAATTGTCTCAAGTCAAAAGATGATGCGTTTATGAATTAAATTTGTGATGGCCATTATTTTTGATAATATTTTGTGTCATTTTTAACTCAAAAAAATCAAAGAATAAAATATTATAGAGATTATTCTATAGTCAATTGACTATAGAAGGGAAAAATATCAAGGTTGAAAGTATAATAGAAGACACATTCTCCTGGTTTATTCTCCATTAACAAATTTTTTTTTGTCTTTTTGGGCTCAGTTGGTAAATGTTATAGAGAGAGAGAAAATTCTATTGAAATATGAGACGCCCCTGAAAATATATGAATCCAAATAGTAGAGAGGGAGATAGTTCAAGATGAAATTGGTTGACAAAGATGAATTCACACCATAAATCTACTAGCTTTCAACTCTCCCGTCCTCCATTTTGATCACTTTTAAAATCTGTCATCTCTCTTGTGCATACAGACGGGAGAAAAAAACATGAAAGGTTTTCTCTATCTCTATCCCCCCGTCCTCTAACTCTCCTAAAACTACTCTCTCAGAGCTAGACCAAACCAATTGCCATCATTGACAGGGAATAATTTTTCAAAATTTCTATCTATTCAATTGAGCTTTCTTTCATAAAAGAAAGGAATTCATCCCTACAGTCAGTCTCCTTTCATCTTGATCTCCATCCACCATCCACACACACAACGTGTTTGACAATAGTTTTCACCTTCCCTTTATTATCCTTTCCTCTTCTTCTCCCCCCTCCTCCTCCTCCTCCTCCTCCACTTGTAAAAACCCTTTCATCTCCTTCTTTTTCATTCTCTCTTCCTTTTATCCACTATCCACAAATCTAAAGTCTATTCCTTTGCTTGAATTCAAGTAATTTTGTTACTTTTGTTGTAGAGAAAGCATTGAATTTTTACTCAAAAACTTGTCTCTTACAAAAATGTAATGTATTTTAACAACTTTTTTTCATTGAGACCCTCCTTGAGCTTTGTTTTTCTTTAATTTGTCAAATATAAACCACAAAAAAACCCGGTAAACTATTTTTAAAATTTGTCAAAAGTGGTGCACACTTGTCTCTTTCAAATTGAGAATAATTTTCAAAAAATATTTAAACTCTGGAGAACAAATGTCTTTACACAAAGTAAGGTAAGCAAGTTGAATAGAAAAGGCTTAAAACAAAAGAGAAAGTTGGAGAAAGAACACACACACACACAAAATTCATCTTACTTGAGTGGACCAAAGGTTGAGATAGCGAAGAGAAGGGAGTTTGATTAATTGTTCCGCACAGGCACTGGTCACCTGGGTAAAGGCCAGACTGAGACATTCAAGGTTTCCAAAAGAGCCACAGCTGCAAAGAAGAATTTTTGATAAATAAAATTTTGATGAAAATCAATTCATTTGACCAATAAAAAATAATTTTATGTCTAGTAAAAGAAAAAATTGAAAAAATATACCTAAGGAGTTTGGCAAGGTCTGCATCTGTAGATCGACTCGGCAAGGTTAACTTTCTTGGCCCGCCTTTCTGCTGCTACAATTTTCACACAGATGAACAATCATCATCAGACTAAATTAGTTACTCGAGTCTCTCGAGGAATCCCACACATTTACACCACTCAACACACACAGTCCCTATCCAGACATATGTCCATCACCTTCATATAATTAAGGACTAGAAAAAAATCATTGGTGAAAGGTGGCTTGGTAACGTCTAACAAACAAAATGAGACTCCTCCTCCCCTTTCCACTCCCATTAGACTTGATCTTGTTAAACTATGCCCCGTACCAATTATGGACCTAATGTTATCTATATCTACACCCTATATTCTACAGTCTCCTTACTTTCACTCTTATACTGCCCCCTCCTCCTCCTCCTCAACTTTTTTGTGAATAGACTTGGACCTTGAGTGAGGAGAAGAAAGGGAAAAAAATTAAATTGGCTGAGTTGGAGAATTGGGATACTCTATCACTTCCTGTACACCTCCTCCACAGAAAAAGAAGAATTCCCATGAAAAGTTTTCTCTTTTTCACTCACCCCCTCCCCCTTTCTCTGAGCCTAAACTCGTTTAGAGGGATCAGGAAAAAAATTTGGAGAAAGGCAAGAATGTACAGTTGAAAAAATAAAATTAAGAAAAAGGTTAATAATAATTGAAAGACAATTTTACCATTTTTTTATTAAATGAGTAATATATACATTATTTTGTATTATACAAGTTTAATCCGCTTGTTTGTATAAAACAAGGGAAAAAAATTAGATGGGAAAATGGTGTGCGTAATCTCTCATGGGTCTAAAAAATCAAGAGTATTTTTTTTCCCACAAAAAATAAAAAAAATAAAACTCCTCCTTCTGTTTGTGTTCATAGTGAAAGATGGAGAAAGTTGTACAAGAGAGAGAGAGAGAGAGAAAGAAAATAAATAGTTTGGTCTAATTGTGAGTTAAAAGAAGAAGAAGAGGAAAAGAAAGTTTTTTTTATGAGAAATCATTCTTGGGTAAGGGGAAAACAACCATTAACTTTAGCGACAGCTTTAAACAAACTCAAATTTTGTCCGGAAGCTTTCATTGGAACTTGGAAAGCCTCTCACTTCCCCTACTTAATCATTGAGTACAATGAGAGAGAGAGAGAGTAAAGTAAAAGAGTGGAGAAAGTGTTTTCTCCTTTTCTTCATCTCCCCATATCTTATGTCCCTTGTACAACTATCCACACTGTCAACTCTCTCACGCACACACACACCAAGAACGATGTCCCCTAAAAAACCTTACAAAAATGATCTTTGTCTCTAACATATACACAAACACTTATACTTGTATAGAGAATTGTACACAAAAAACTTGTCTTCCGTGTAATCTTAGGAGGAATAAAATGGAGAAAGTAGGGATAGAAGTGAAAGTTCGAATTCAGTGGAGAGAGAGAGAGAGAGAGAGAGAAAGTAGGTGTACTGGGCTTTTTTATATTTAATTAAATTTAATTAAATTAGTACTACGATCGAGAGTCTTAGACGCACAGTTTGTCTCTCTCTCTACAAAGATAGAAACGGACGATTGATGTGGACCCCATGTAAATGAATCGCCTGCCTCATTTTCCTTCGTTTGAAACAATGTCTCCATGTAAAATTGCATAATCCTATTATGTAAGTAGCAAGTTGTAAGTACTATTTGGTATCAAGTAAAATAAGAGTACACTTTATATTGATGAAACTGGTCAAAGTTTAATTACAATCCCCATCCTTTCTATTTATCTGTAGTCTCTAGACTCCTCGAGAAACTGTACACGTTTTTTTTAATAAAAAAAAATCTTCAAGAATGTACACTAATCATTTTAAAACTTACCAATTCCTTCAGATGAAGTTGTCGACTACAGAGAGCAGCATAATTGGCACTTCCTATATATATAAATTAAATTTTTTTCAAAGAAAAAAAGAAGAAGATTAAATTAGAACACATTTTGGTAAGAAGAGACTTGAAGAAAATGGGGTTTGAAGAATAAAAAAAATACTCGTCTTACCTGTGGGGGTACTCTGAAGAGTAGTGGCAATTTGAACACATTGATCATCACTTTTTACTACTTGCCATTCAAGAAGGAGACAGAGAGCCTCCTGGGCAGCATGGTGTTCCCTCAGAGCCAACAATAAACAACTTCCTAGTAACTTCCCTCCCAACTCGACAAGAAATCGTTTTCTTCGACAACAACAACTTAAGAGTCGTCCCAACTGAAAGTCAAGTCCAATCAGATAAAAACTCTTTATTATTAACCTTCTTTCTCCCCAAGTACACAATCTCCATTTACACATTTTCACCCCCCTCCCCCTTCTCTCTCTCTCTCTCTACACAAATACATTTTCATTCTGTCCCTCGAGTGAATACAACAAGAAGAATATACGAATCTAATATACTTGGAGAAAGTCGTACACTTTATAGTGTCGCATCGAGTCGAGTGGATCAAATTCCACAAGATTCTTCATCTCTTCCTGAAATAGAGCCACATAACAGAAGACATGACAGTGAAAGTCGTTAAACTTTCTCTTTCTCTCTCTCTCTCTCGCTTTGGCTGTGCCGTCAAGGAAGAGATGAAACTTTAGATTCAGATTTTCTTCTCAACTTTCACCTCCATTTCGTATTTATTCTTTCCTCCTCCTCTCATCCTCATATGGCTGGAGGAAGGAAAACGGAAATAATTATTATCATGTTTATCACCCTTAAATGTGAATTTTTATATAACAATTTCAATCTCTCTCTACACAAAGAAAGAAGCGTCGTCATTCTCGTATAATATTTATTTATAAAATGAAGCACAATGTTCCAAAGATATTTTAAATTGCATCTCTCTCTTTTAAGGGGATAACTCTGGTCACTTTTTTGGGTGCTTTTTATATTCTACACAATAGACGAGTAGAGTCTAGTGAAGAAAGTGATGTACCTAAGCAGAAGAGGAAAAAAAAGTTTTTTACAAAAGAATCCTCGGTTGAGTTACAGTTTACCAAGTTGTTAAAAAAAAGTTGGGAGGAATATCTACAACGGGAAATTATTTTCTTTGTTATGGGGATCATTATCGTTAAAATTTATCAGCGACAATGAGAACTCTTTTCTTTACCCATTGCCCACTCACTCTCTCATGATCCATGATCGTGGCAACAAAATTGACAAGTTTGAACACTTTCAATAAATGACTCAACCAAGTTTTTTTTCTTCTACTTTTTTGTACTTTATACATTTTGTATTTTTCAAGTGGTAGGGAGGCTCTGGTTTTTTTAGGCCATTCAAAAACAAAAATCAAAGTGTTGGAAGAGAGAGAGAGAGTAGTAAAAAAATAAGTTGGAAGAGACTCATAAAAATAAATTAAGTGGGTCATAAGTAAATGTAATAACCATTTCCTTGGGCTATTCATGAAATCAGTTTCCATTTTCTAAATGTGCTCAAAGCACGTTTAAATTGACGGCAACACCCAAGCATTACTTTCACCCCCCCCCCCCCCCAAAATGTTTCTTTCTTTTTGCATGACATTTTTATTTTTCTAAAGGAGGTTTCAATTTATTTTACTTAAATTTTTAATTGAATAAATATTGTAAATTATTTTGGTTTTAAATATTTAAAATATTATTTGTCTATATTTTAGTCAAGACTTGATGGAAATAGTTGTGGAGAGTTTTTTATTGAACTTTTTGAGAGAATCATAAAAAATTCTCACTTTCTTTCCATGTCACAATCAAGAGAGAGAGAGAGAGAGATAAAGTTTACTCTTATTGAGTGTAATATAGATTGAATGTTGAATGACACAAAAAAAAGTGGGGAGAAAAGAAAAGAAATAATATTGACTTAGTAAAAGTATCCCCTCCTCACTCTCTCCCCTCCCCTCCCCAAGAATAAAATTGCGGATAGTACTTAAATGTCAAAGTGAATTTGTCTGGGATAAAGACAAGAATATATGTAGGAGTATCTGTACAACTACACTCACAAGAGAAAAAAAATTGGAGACGCCGTCGCAGTCTATAAGAGTGACAAAAAAACTTAAGGGTTTAAATGTAAAAAAAGTCTTCTCTCCAGTTTCTTTTTTTTGCGGATAAGAATTGTCCCTTGAGCTAAATAGACAGTCATGACTTAAACCTGTTCATACTCGTAACTTATTTTGTTAGTGATCTTTGTAGAGAAATCTTTTTCTCCGAGAGAGAGAGAGAGAGAGAGAGAGAGAGAAAGCGGGAGGGGAAAGGCTCTTGTTTTGTTTTGTTGGTTCTCTTTGAAAAATAAATAGGACAGTATAATTCAAGAGTTCAAGACAAGTGGACAGCAATGTCGTCAAATAACGACAAACCTTTATCTGGGACATTAAACTTTGATTGTATGAAGAACAATATATATACATTACACATGTACATAATAAAAAAAGAGAAAGTATTTTTCTCTTGGTTTTCTCCACAACTTTGGAGTTGACTTTACAAAAAAAAAGAAAGGGGGAGGGAGAGAGAAAAGGAATTGAATGAAAAATTTGGGACTTACCATGATTCCCCATAATTCACCGTCATCAGAGCAAGCCAGATTGGAAGGAGAAAAAAGATGAAACCAACCTTCTTTCCCATCACGAATTCCCATCACCATTTGATGAACGTCACACCGACTGTCTGATCCGATCCGCCTTATCACTGACGACAGACTTCTGTAAAAAAAGAGAACATACGGAAATCCAATATTAACGTCTTTCTATGTCACTTCCGCCTTTCTCTTTTTATCTTATTTCTATCCCACTGCCTTACATTATACACATAGATTGAGCATCCTGATGAAAAATATTTTTTTCTTCATATAGACCTACACAATCTGTAGTATCTGTACAGATAGACAGTCACATGGTGACAGAATAATTTTGGAGGGCTTGATAAACACATTAAAAAATTGAAATTGGCATGTATGTATGTCACATTTTACAAAATTTTCAAATTCACAAAACCACCCAAACATCCAAAACACATGTGCATATGTACATTATGCGTAATTGTAATTGTAGTTTTGTAATTAGTTTTTCTCAGAATTGTAAACTAATTTGCTTGACAAGATAATGAACGGATATTAAAATTCTGAGAATTTTGAGTTCAAAAAATAACCAACAGGGATTGTCACTGTAAGAGAACATTGGCCTGAGAGAATAAAATAAAATAAATAAAATTGTTGACTTGACGTGTTAAAAAGAGTTGACAAATATTTTGGACTTTTTGCTATTAAAACTACTTCATGTGTCTATCCCAAAAATTTTAAGTTGTGTTAAAAGTACTCTTGTATTTAAACCACACAAACATAAATTCTCCCTGGCCAAATTTTCCAGAGAGGAATTAGCAGCTAGATAAAATTTATTGAATTTAACTGACGACATGTCATCAAAAGAATGAGAGAGAGAGAGAAGGGATGAGAAAAGATACGTAAAATTCCGCTGTCAGTTTTGTAGTCACACAAAAAGAGAGAGAGAGGCAATAAAGCTCATGCTGGTTGACAGACAATCTGACAGCAGGAAAGAGAGGGGGAGAGGGAGGGGAAGATGGTGTAAACAAATCAAGGATTAATCCGGGATTAATTAATTTAAGTCTTGATCATTAGCTCTACGTACGTAACATCATGTATGTACACACTACACACATGAGGTCTCCTCCATTTAATGATAATATGTTGATGAGGAGAAAGGTCAATAATTAAACTGAAGGTTACTCGTGTGTGACACATAACAGAGTTCCTTACATTGTGTGGATGATACAAAGAGTAAACAGATGATTTTCACAAAAAAGGGTCAACGCCAAAAGAGAGAGAGTCTACATATGAAGATAAATTGTATGCTCAAAATGTCCTTAAGAAAAATGTCAATATTTACTTGACTCTCCAAACCAAACTTGACAAGCCCTGCACAATTTCTTGTCTACACATTTTCCATATTTTACCCAGAATTCTAGAGGGAATGTTTAAACAAAAAAAAGAGAACATTTTTTTTGTTTAATTCTCAAGTCAGAGTTAGTCTACAAAATCTTGATGATTGTTCAATTATAATTAGACAATGATAACCCAAGGTTATTTGATGAGAAGATAAATGGAGTTGGTAGAAATGTTAAAATTGTCATAATGAAGAGAACAGATGGGAATTCATAAATTAGTTTTATGGTTGACTGCCCCCCTTGTAAAAGTGAAAACTCTCGTCTTCTCACACAGTCAAATTCAATCTCTTGTATATAATAAATGTTGCTTTGAGTTTACTCTTTTAGTAGTCGTACAACCCACAAAATGGAATAAGAAGAAAGAGAAAGGAAGAGGAGGGGAGAGAAGAGGAAGGAAATGTAATCATGGGAAGGGGAGAAAGTACATAGAAAATCTCATATAGAGTAGGACAGAGAGAAAGTACAAAGTAGAAAGCTCAAAAGCCTTTTGCAAATATTGAATTTCATCCGATTGTAATTGTTCGGATTTTCTCTCTCTGTCTGACAGAGACACCAGTCCCTCGACAAGGAAAGTCACTCAAAAGTATACGGAAATGGAGATTACCATTACATTTGTCACCAACATGGAGAGTGAAAGGAGGGGAAAGGTTTGGAATATTATTAAAATATATTCAAACAAACTTTCACCATTCAAAGCAAAAGCACTCTCCTTTCTTATACAAAATTTAAATAAAAATAGATTTCTAAAATTATTTTTTATAAAATTAAAACTTGGTGTATTATCACATTACAAAAATAATCAGACAAAATTTTGAATTTTTGTAATTGGAACAAGAATTTTGATAACTTTCTTCATTTTTTTAAAAAAGAATTAAACAAGTTGAGACATGCACAAAAAAATGATATCTGTTCATAGTTGAGTTGACTACAACTAAGAAAAAAAAGATTTAATGTTCGTCCCTCGTCCACGTCCACAACTTGACATGACAAAAGAGACAAGTTTTGAGATATCTCTAGTTTTTTTTGGAGATAATACGTCACAAAAAAGAGAAAAGAAGAAGAAGAAAAAAATTAGCCTGAAGGGGACACAAAGATCTTGATATTTTATTTTTTCTTCGTAACATTGAATACATACTGACATTTTGTACATGTAGAGAAAAAAAACAAAGTTTCAAAACAATAGAAAAAAGATGTATTAAGAAAGGGAATATGAAGCAGAGAAAATTGCAACTACTGAATATTACTGTGAAGAAGACAGACGCTCTTCCTCATTACTTTCTCTTTCTTTTTTGCTTCCTCAACATCTCGTCATTACTGAAAAAATGAGAATGAAGACAGAGGCGGAAGAGGACTTTCACGCTAGTAGCTTTTGTCATTGCTGGTAAGCTTTCTCCATTTTTTTTGTTCTATTCAAAAGAGAAAACTATAGAGGAAATGCATGTAAAGACAAAAGAACTGGAACTATCGTTAGAAAATCATGTTGAAAAAGTCAAGAACAAAAATTCAAGGATAAAATTCTAAGAGGAAGAGGGAGAGAGGAAGAGGGAGAGAGGAAGAGGCTGATGACTGTCATTGGTTTAATGAGACACTGCTACTTTCTCTTTTCTAAAAAAGCTCCATAATAAGAATCAGCCTTGAAATCCCTTTCTCTTTACAAATATAGTACATGGAGTCTTTCCCTATCTTGACTCTCATTTTATTCCAAATTTTTTTCAACAATAATTAAATACTGTCTCATTTTATTCCACACAATCAAAAAATTTTCTTCGTAGTACACCATCTTGATTGTTTTTTTTGAGGTGACAGAACAAATTTTACACACAAAAAAAAATTTCTCATAATTATGAGAAAACTTGCATTACAAATAAAAAGAATGGGAACAATATATGCAACTCTTATCATTCCAAAGAGAGAGAGAGAACGACAATAGAAAATGAAATTCACGTACAAGTAAAATGTGATAAGGCATGTCGTGGGAGACATTATCTTATAAATAAAAAAAAATACAAGATTAAAACATGAGACATGAGTACTCGTCCCTGTCTCCTTTTCTTTTACTCCCTTCCGTAATTACTAGCCAAGAAAAAAATAATAATAGGCTTTGTATAGTCAACAAGAATTGTTTGAGAATGGAAACTAGAGGAAAAAATGAAGAGATAAGAAAGTGGAGAATATTTTATAAAAGTTTTTTGTCTATCTCTCTCTCTTTATTTTTGTGCACTGTACATTGTGGGCATTACATTTTACAGTAAACTGTTTCCAACTTGTCCTGATTTTCGTGTAATAATAATAATGTGTTTGTGCACATTGTTTTATTTTTTGTATTTTGTCATAGTTTGTGCGTGCTACAAGAAAAAACTACAGTTCTAATGACATGCCATCCTGTATCTCTAGCAAGAAAAAATAAACTCCCATATGAGTCTCATACATTGTGCGAATGGCGAATGGCAAAAAGTAGTGTGGGACAAGAAATAGACAACCGAATTGTTGTTTTTATGTTCCACTTAAATTTAAATTGTCATTTAATATCTCTATTCCTCCTCTACTCCTCCTTTTTTACAAGAGTTCAAAGTTTTCATTTTTTTTAAATTGTCAATTTTTTTGACATGTTTTTTTGACCTCATAAAAAAAATATATTTTTTACAAAAATTTAAAAAGGTAAAAAATCATGAAAATGGAAATATACCTTGAAAACAATGGGTTTGCTAAGGCATCTTCTAGGGGGAACGGTATGGGTTGTAATAATTGTGCAAGGCTTGGTCTCCAGTCTTCAAACTCTGATCTGTAAAAATAAAATATATAATATTTTGATCAAATTTTCATATTTTGTATTCCATTTTCCTCCTATAAAAAAAGAAGTCAAGAAAAATGAATTTTATTGAAATTGAGTGTTGTCAAGAATTCAATTTTAAAAAAAACAGTTGACACTTTCCCTTTCCCCCATGATAGAAAATTGTCATTTAAAACTACTTTTAAAATTCAACAACATTTTCCATCTTGTTCAATTTCATTCCACGAACTTTTCATCACTTGCCCCATACCAGGTTCACAGTTGAATTTTGGAGAAAAAAAAAAGAACTTTATGTCGTAAAGCAAACAAAATAATGAAAAAGAGAGAGAGAGAGAGAGACTGAATGTGTCATAAAAATGTGAATTTTTTTTTGTTTATAGAATTTTTAAAAAAAGACCATTTTGTTGTTTTTAGTTGTCTCGTCGTAGAGATGATTGACAGTAATAAAGTAAGGGGGGAGGGGAGTGATAGGACAAAAAAAAGAGAGGGGGAAGACTCACATGGTATCAAAAACGGCCATGTAGCATAGAAGTTGCTCATCCCAAGGAATTTCTTTCAAGGTATCCACATTTAAGTTTGAAGCTCTCTTCGCATTGTTCCTTTCAAAAATAGCAAAGATGGCGGCGAGGCAGACGGAGACTAGATTGGACAGGACTCGAGGATGAGGGCAGCTACTGGCCGGACCATGAATACTGAAAAAATAAGAGGGACACAAAAAAAATTCATAAAATGAATCATATCAAGGGCTTTTTTTTGCATTACAACCAAAAGTATCTTCCTTTTAACTTTAACAAGAGTTGTAAGAGTCACATGAATTTAAACTGACAATTGTACCTGATACCATAGAAAACTGTAACACAAGAGAGAGAAAAAAAAGAAGTAGATAAATTTCAAGACGTTACGTGCGTCCCCTCTCCCCTCTTACAATATGTCGGTACACATACGAAGAGTAGGGAAAGTTATATATATATATATATGAATGGATATTGAGTATAGAAATTCCAATTTGTATTTGATGTCAAATCTAAGTATTTCAACCACATGCTGGCTCATTCAATGTCCACCATCCATACTCGAGACTATCAACTTTTTTTTAGTTTAACTCTATAATGTATATCATATATAAAATTCTATGCCCACTCCACTCTCTCTACTGTCACATTGTGTGTCCACTGTGGACTAACCTGAACATGATTTTTTTATATGGTTGGACAGTGCATGTGCATACAACTTGAATTTTTACAGAGTACAAGGAAAAGTCATCCGTGGTCCAGTTACATCGTTTATTTATGCCTGCCTGGACAAAAAATGTCACCCAATCGTTCCTCGTAGTGGCTAGTGGTAGTGGCCGTATATATAAAAAAATAGGTTTTTGGGGAGAAGCAACAGAATTTCTTTTTTTTTTTTGCTCAACTTTTTTTTTTGCTACAACTTTCAACTTTTTACTCTCAAAATATTTCTGAGGACGTTATATCCTACGTTTTTTGAATTTAAAATATGGGACGAAAAAAAGGACTTGAGAGAGAGACTCTCTCTGAGAGAGAACTCAAAGGAATTTGTAAAAATTATGGGCAGTCAAGAGTAAAAAAAAATCAAAATCAAATTATTATACTCCTGTTGCTCCATTTGCTTAAGTAAGCAACATTTTTTTGTGTCTTTTCTTTCGCGATTCTTTTTTGTAAATGTGTACGACTAAATATCAATCAAGTGTAATTTGATTTTAATTATTCAAAAGATTTTGCTTCAATTTTAAATTCTTTTGTTATATTTAGCTTATAACTATCAAATGACAAATCAATAAAAAAATTATGACTTATATTTATGGATTCGTTACATAAAGATAAAATGACTAAAATTAGGTTTAACCTAAAGTAAAAATAAAAGATTTGTAATGTTATTTTGAATTATAAATAAAAAATGGTATATTACTTTTGGTTGTAACATACAAAAAGAAAAAAAGTAAATAAAAATTGATTTATGTGTATTGGTATATGATAATAATTTTTTGAAATGGAGCTTTACCTTTTGACAAAGTTACGGACGACGTTGATCCCATCATTGTGGCAATTGAGGGCTTGAATATAATCTTGAATGAAATGTTTCATGTAAGGATACTTCCCAAAATCCTGTGAAAAGCAATAAAAATGTTCAATTTAGTCCATGTCATCATTCTCCATGCATTATGTATTGACTCTCCTCAAACTCAAAATCATCTTTCGTATCAAGACCAATACATTTTAAAACACATCCTCCCTCCTCCCCATTTCTTGTGACCTTATTTGTTATTACTTTCTCTATACATTAAACATTCTCTTTCACTCTACTTTCTCTACTTTCCTATAACTGAAATGGCTGTACAGATTACATTTACCTTTAGAAATGTATACACATTACAATTCATTTTACATATTACAAAAAAAAACATTTCAAGACTTTCACATTATCATCTAACCCATTTTCTTATAACGATAAATTCCTTGTTAGACAATCCATTCATTGTACTTTTGTATTTGTACAAATTCCATGTAATCAAACTTAGAGTTTACCATTAAATTGATAGTCTTGCTCAGTCTCACAAGTAAAACAAAACTTTATTTTAATGACACTCATTTTCTTTTTTTCTCCTTTCCTTTCGTGAAACATGAAATCAAAGTGAAGGAGGGAATTTGTCTGTTGGGCAATAAAAATAAAATAAAAGTTGACACAAGAACAACTTTCTTGTCTCTTTTTCTTGTCAAATGTAAATAAGAGACACCTTTTTTCCCTTGAGAATGAATAACATGTCAGGAATGATGACAGGAGTAGGTTGGCATGTTCATCTTGACATTCCCCACACTCTAAAAAAACATGCGACATTTTTGTGTACAAGAGAAATAAATCTGTCAGTTTTATACACCTTCCTCAAAATACTCAAGGTACATATGTACATACACAGAGTGGAGATGGAGCAGGGGGCAAAATATTGATTTTTGTTTAATCTTTTTTTATTCGAGGTAGACATGGTCTCTCCAAAAAATTACTGTCTTTATTAATGTATTATCAAACAATAAAAATATCTTAGAAACCCACACCATGAGCCTCTTAAAAATCCAGAACAAAAACTTGGGACCCAATTCTGAATTTAAAACTTTTTTTAAATTTAATAATATTAAAATTAAAATAATATTTAAAAAATAGTAAAACTTTCCAATTTGAATGTGGTTATAATTCTGACAGTCTTGACTAGTAATAAAAAAAATAATTAAAAGAGATTTGATAAAGAGTGTTTGTGATGTGAAACTACCATGTAAAGGCCAATATCAGATACGTTTTTCATGTTGACTGCATGCTCGCCTTAACTTGAAACTGGGTAGGGTGAAATTCCATTTCATTTGCTGTATGTTAGTGAAAACTAGAAGTTAAGGCAAGCATGCAATTCTTGCTAAAATCGCCACCAAAAATAAGCAAAATCTAAAGATTTTACGCATGAGCCATTTTGAAAAAAAACTGCCCATTGGACTGGATTGCATAAAAAAGTGTCCATGTTGGAAAAATACATGTGCCCATTTTGTAGAGGGGGTCACACTGCATGTAGGAAAAAATTATTGGCAAAATGTTGTCATAAACGAACCCGCTAGCCGGGTCGGCGTGTTTTTTTTTAAAAAAGTGCTAAAAAGGACCATTTTCAAAAATTCGGTACTGGAAAACAACTTTATGAAAAAATTTGAAACCCGGCAGGTGGAATGTCCATTAATGGGGCCAGTTTTTGGTCATACCACCAAACCGCCAAAACGGAGGTTTACCGCCATATTCATAGTGTCTATTTTAAGGTCTTGGAATGTTGACAGAATGGCTAAATAACGCACAACAAATATTAACTGACTGATTATGCAAATACGTCTGATCTTTTTGAACACTTTTGATGACCCAGAAAAAGTAATTTGACCTTTGCTTGCCGTCCAAGAATTGTTTTGTCTGGTC